>VYXB01000129.1:359869-412628 GCA_013397135.1 Pachyramphus minor
AAGAGGGGAGATGGAAGTGCAGCACTTATGGTTTTTTTAATTATGAGAGAACTCATGAGTTCTTCCTGACACTAATAACAATATGTAGGAATTATGATCAAAGAGGTTGCTGAAAAAATCCTGTGTTTTTTGCAAAGAAATTTAGAGGCCAGCGTAAGAAGTGTTATGGAAAATAAAGCAGGATAATAAAGCACTAAAGGGAAAAATGGGCCAGATTGTATCTATAGCAAATTAGCCCAAGTCCATTTGACTTCAGTAAAATTATCAAAAATTTACCTCAGATTTGGCCCATGTTCTAATTGCTCAACTTATGAATAGCAATGAAATTTGAACATTTTATATTTAAATGATGTTGTGTACAAAATTACTGAAAGGATTTTGAAAGACTATAACAATTTGAATTCATACCTACCTTATCCAAACTGCTGGCAATTTAGCATAAATACTAAATCTGCCTGGAAAAGGGAAAAAGGAGATTAAAATATTTAAATCTTATTTTAAAGTTTCTTGAAATGACAGATAGCAAATACAACCTAAAAGGAAACAGGATTTGAAGTAGGACTGTGAACTCAGCCATAAATCTGGAGTAATTTCAGTAAAATTATTACAGATTTTCAGCTTAAAAGCTTTCTCTGGACATTTCAATGTATTAAAAGCAAACGTGAGTGGATTTGGAGTTTTTTTAGATCTACAGTTGCGAAAACTCAGGAAATAGAAACTGATACCAAAAATCACTACATTTTATTACTGCTGATGTTCAAATTACTCATCAAATAGTGTTTTATTCCATTTGCTGAACTTTTCTCTGAATTTTTACTTTAGCTAATAAAGCACCAATTGACTTTTTCTGGCAAAAGATAGGAACCTTCACAGTATACAAGCAGCCCATCTCAGCTGCCTGGGAGCAATATTTGCTCTACAGCATATGGGCTCATCCTCACAGTCTTCTCACATCTCTGACTGTGGGGACAGTGGGAAACACCCAAGGAAGCAGAATTTGCCAATTCAGTAGCTAAAAAAAGTTGTGTGCGGACACTTGGAAGAGCAGAATAGTCAGAGACACGAAAATACCTGCCAGATAGCTGTGGCAGACATTGCACTGAGATTGCCCTGTGATGCCATATACCACATCTCTGTATCATACTGCACTGGAGCAGGAGCTTAATTCCCTTTGAAAGTCAGGTTATGGGGTTTTATTCCTGACCTGTGATAGATTTTCCCTGTCTTCATCCCACGACTCTGATTTTCAGCTGAGACAACTTCCCACAGTTCTTGCCCACAGCCCTGGCATCATTGTACAGGACCTGTGTGTTGCTATCATGCATGAAACATTCCATTAGGTCTCAGCACTATGAGTGTTGCCACCTGGAAAATGGAATTTTTGCAATTCCTATCTGTCTGTTTTAGGCATATTTCATCCAGCAGAGAGAAAAATGGCCTCAGGTACAGGTACATCTATGACTCTACAAGGAGGGATGAAAGCTTATGTCAAAAGGCACTGAGTATCTCTGTACAACTGTTCCTTGGTTCTGTAAAGTCCCAGGAGGCAGCCACAGGGTCAGTGTCTCCTGCCAGGGTACTGCCATGCACCTCACCTTTTCCAACTGAAGAAGGAATAACAACTATCTTCTATAAGCTTGTAGAAATCATTGCACCGGAATGTTTCCTTGGCATAAAGGAAAAAGTAAGTCACTCACTGGTGTCCTTTCTTCTTCTCTTTCATTGTGCTTTGTGGGTAGGTCAGGACCCTCCCTGGCTTTTGAAATGCCAGCTTCTGGACCTTTAATCAATCACCTGGCTCTTTTCAAAGAGAAAATCATAAAAATAGTTCTTAAACATCCCTAATGCTTCTTCTAATACATCTTAATGTCTATGAAGGCTCTTTCATGGCTTTTTTGCATCCAGACAGAAGGACAGCCTGGACAGGCTATGAATGCACAGTGAAACTCAGAGCATGTCTGTGGTGACCATGTCTGGTCATCCACATTAGCACTGCGCCAAGTCATTTCTGGAAAGAAAGTAAGAGAAAATACCAACCCAGTACTAAAACTGGCAGCATTAATGTCTGATTCTGGGATGACACCAGAATCAGAAAATTAGGAAATTCCCTAAAGTCACTGGTATTCCCTTAGAACAAAAATTAGCAGGGAAAGCGAAGAAGGCCTGCAGTGTGCTTTGAAAAAGGGAAAGCACAGCTTTGTTTTTATTTTAGCCAGTACAGTAACGAACCCCAGCTCAAAAAACACTCCCCACCCTTTTTTAGGCAGAAACAGAGCAGGCCCCACTTGTGTAGGAACTGTACCTGTTCAGCTCTGGAGACAGCAGACTGGGTGGCACTCGTCCATCCACGCAAGAGCAAAGGTCCTTGCTCCCCGCCTCCTGATGTGTTTCCAAAATGTCACAGAAGTAACATGGAGCTTCCTGATGGCCCCAGCATTTCCTGCAAGGATGAAGGCACCAGAAGCACGTGGCTGACCTTGGCAGCCTTGTTTGTTTTATGCATCCTGCTTCTTAAGGCTTGGATTCATTGCTGAGATCCAATGTCCTTTGGGTATTTTCTTACTGGAAGGGAAAGTTTATGCATATTTTGGGAAAGTATGTTTTGATTTGGTTTGCTTGTTGTCCCTCCTTCAGATTCTATTTTTTCCAAGTGTCAGAAAAATAAGATGTTAGGTTTCAAAGGGTCCTACAACTGCACCAAACATGATCCAGATGCCAGACAGAAAACACTCATTGTACAAAGCTGTCAGCTTTGGTTCACCCAGACACCACCACCTCAGCAGCTTTCCCCAAAGCTCACTGAGTCCTCTGCAGCAGGTGAATAAAATGCATGTGGGGAATGATTTGCTGATAAGGTCATAGCACTTCTCTTCCTTCCAAAATATGCTTGCCAACACAGAAATCCACTCTGACCACTGTACTTGGGTTATTCCTGACAAAAAAAAAACAAAACAGGAGGGAGTGGGAGTCTTTAAGGAGAAAGTGGCCCAGCAGAGCAGGACTCACCCTAAGCAGAAAGCAGTCACAACAGTGAAGAGAATGCTATGGACCATTACCCTGGGTAATGGTAGCCTGGCACACTTCTAATGGCCCTGCCCCAATGTTCCTCTCCCCAGCTATTAAAGAGAGAGGCAAGTGGGAATTAATAGCTTTGACCTCCCTTAGACACAAACACATGCAGCACGTGACAGGCAGAATGCTTGGGAAAGAGGGAGACCGAGCCACATCCATGTGCCAGGCTGCTCAGCAACTACTTCTTTATTCTCCATCTAAAAAACTCCCGAGGTTGCTTAATTTCATCCCATACTCCTGAAAGCCTGGAGTCCTGATACCATGCACCCCAATCATTCTAAAGAGTTGGATGAAAAGCAAAGTTCACTGTGTACCACTTTCCGTGCCTGGCTCTGCAGCTCTCCACCTCCAGCTGCAAGCTCAGCAACACTAAGTATTCAAGCACAGCAAAGCACTTTGCTGCAGCTGTGCCCAGCAACAGGAAAGCACTTCCACTAACTTTTCCTGTCAGTCTCAGCACTTGCCTGCTGTTGCTCACCTCCCCAGGAGAACAAAGCTCCCACTCAACTACAAGAGCCACCTGCTTTCCCCTCAGCAAGCCGCCCATCTTCTGTCATGCATCTTCCTTATGGAAAACGTTTGGTCCCCCAGCCCTTGTTCACCCAGGTCGGTTTGCACTGTTTGAATAACGAGCTCCATTTCGGGAGGATCTTTCCTCCAGATGGATCCAAAGGATTTCACGAATTGTTAATTAAGCAAGCCAAACTCAGCAGAGAAAACTCTCCTTAACACTGCACAGTAAATCCCTTTTGGATGTTAGGAAGCAGATGTCTTACCAGCAGCCCAGCACGAGTAATGAGGGTTATGGGTAAGGAAACTCAGCCTGGGGAGGAAATATCTGAGTGTATCACATGTACCAAGACAGATTATTTATGATTTCTTCTAAACAAGAGGCACCATAAAAGGGAGGCTGATACTTTTCCTCCACTGATGCCAGGGAGGGGCTGTTACAGACCCTTGCTGAGCTCCAGGAGATGCTGAGACAGTGTAGTCTATGGGGAATAAAAGTTACTAAAGGGTTTTTCTTGCTTTTCAGTTTTTCATTTTCCTTATGGTCTCTTTTTTCCCCAGAGGTTAAAGCCTAGTTCCTAAAGGCCCTTAGACTTCATGGTGGTGATGGGGATCAAACCCTCTGAATTCTCAGTGAGATATTTAGACAGCAGTGCTGGAAGAAGAAAAGTATCAGTGAAAGAAATTAACATTTGCAGATCTAAAGTCCTCTCAGTCCGTTGGCTTTGGTCATGGCATGTGAGCTCTCAAGTATAGGATGTGTCCTCAGATTGTCTTCTGACTAGTTCTTTGACTTTACTGGTGATGAATAAGGCCCTTGCCTTATGTAACCAGAGACAAAGAATGCCTGCACGCACGCCCACATTCAGGAAAGCCATGGAATCCACCAGATGGGAAAAATGGAAGACAGCATAGGACAAAATGTCCACCTACCTCTGACATGGCCATATCTGCCACCACCTGCCATGGGTCCGACACACAGGAAATGCCAGTCAGGAAGACAGGATTGAGGTCCCTCTTACCACATCAAATGCCAGAGTCCCGTAAGGCAGAGTACAGGGATTAGCTACCACTCAGCTCACTGAGGAAACCCTGGCCCAAACAGTCCTTGCCTCAGAAACCTAGACTGAAGGGACCTCAGGAAGTATGGGATTTAGCTGGACACCAGAGGCCAGCTATGGAGAAAACCAAGGGTTGTTTTACTCGTGCCAGGAGGTCAAGGACTTGTGCAGATTGATGCAATTTCGCTGTCAGAGAGGAGTTATAAAACTGACAGTGCCAAACTGAGATAAGGTTCATTTTATGCCAGGATGGGGCTTTATTAATCACACTTGTATCTGATTGTGTCCCACTTCATGTTTTCAAGGCACACTGAAAAGCTGTGACTAAAGTGGTAACTTCAAGGTGGAAATTTCCCTTTTAAACTAGCATCCTTCCAAAATAGAAAAAAAAAAATTGTAATATAGACAGCTGACCAAAGACTATCTTATTTGCATAATGAGTGCTCCCCATCAAACAGAAAAATTAAAGCCCTTTGAGTTCAGATTTAACATTAGCTACATCCTTGAAAACTGCCCCAGGGTGCAGAAATATGCATAAGTGTTTCTACTCTGGTGCCAGAAGTGATTGTACCTTCAGGAAATGCTTTTAAAACCTGTTTCTGACTCTCGCTCAAACTACTTAAATACCTTCTTGCAGTTCCCATGCTGAGTTTTGTTACAGATTCCATCATAAATGCTGAATCCCAAACACCTCTCAAACTACTCCCTTTTGAAAAGCATAGGAAGTCACACAGGGATAAGGGATGCTCATTTCCAATAGGATTTGCTACAAACCATAGACCCCTGCCTATATCAGATGGCTTTCCGAAGTCCACTCATTCATATAATAATGACATTGATCTGCAAAGCTCCTTGATGCCTGGGAGGCTTAAAGAATGGTTAGAAGTCTTGTTTGGGAAGTTTTCTGAAGTTTTTCATTTTTCTACTGTTTGTAAAAAAGGTCTCTATAACTGCAAGGTAAGAAAATTGTTCTTCATGTTTCATTATTGAGAAAGCAGCCACCACTGAGAAGCCACAATAAGACTTTCTCTCTTTTCAGGCAACAGCCCACTAGACAAATTGAAGTCTGTTATTTCTGCAGAGTTCCTATTCATATGGAATATTTTCAAATCATTTCATAAGCAGTAAATTTTAGAACAAGACAATGCAAAACATAAGGAAAAAAAATGTCCTGTCTAATTTCCATGCAGTATCGAATTTGGTTTTAAAAAAGAAGAAACCTATGAATACAGAAAAAGACATAACTCCGTTTTTACAAGGATGAAAAAACAAACAGATAAAAACTTGTCATTTAATTTGCTATTTATCCAGAATTTTCTAAATTCTGTGAACGAATTTCTAAATTCAAAGTATATCAAATATGAAGAAAAATAAACAAAGTTTGTCTACTACATTTTTTTATGAAAATCACATGGTACTCTACTTCTTACATTGCATCTCCTTCTGAAATGGCACAGAGGAGTCTTGACACCCAGTGATCACTTTTACCTTTTGCATTCAGCTACAAGAAAATCTAACCTGAAAGAGGACTTTGGTTAGGAATAGGTGTATACTCCACATCTTCCTACAAAACATCTGCTGAAGTAGGGATCAGCATCTTTTACTTGGTAAAAAAGAGGAATTTGCTTTTTGCTGACTACAAATACTGATCAAACATTGTTCTGTCTTCTTGTGATTCTCCATTGTCTCATCAGTAAAATATATACAACTATTTAACAGCAAGGGTTACCTGGGATAAGAACAGTCAGCAAAGGGAATTGGCAGGTTCTCTGTTTCTTGGTATCTTCTGGTTCAGACAGGAGCTGAAGTAGGACTAGAAGCTCTGCTTTGATGACCTGCTGGACTGCCAACAGGTGTAATCAGAAGAAATTATGTGTTTAATATTATAAATACCTCAAAGGTCCATTATGATCTTAAAATCTCACTTGACAGCTTATGTGTTAGCTTGCAGCTTGAACTCATGCTTGAGCTCAAGCCCTAGACCTTAAATTCACATGGTGGCTGTAATCTAGGACAGACCAAGTATCTCAGCTGAAGCTCACAGAGTCAGATGAAGGGAGTTGGTTTAAACCGATTGTGACTCATAATTGGGGTGCATGGACAGTATAGTGGATTTGGGTATCATTTGGAAAATCATAGCTTAAGAAACCCAGCAGACAGGAAAAGGTTTGCAAAAAATCTCAGTGCTTGTACTTCACGATCAGCTCCACAAAATAAACAGATCAGCTCTAAATAATCTGTGGTTCTAATATTATGTCCCATATTAAACATTTCTATCACTTGGCTGAGGAGCAGACACTGTCCTGTGCATTAACCATCAGTAACAGCCCAGGAGTAACAACTGAGAAATGGCACAGTTTAAGATCTAGCCAGTGTTTCACATTTATTTTGAGAATATTGTTATATAATGATGTGCAGTGAATGGAGATGGAAAACAATCATAGCCTTGGCATGGAGAATTTCTGTACAGACAAAATAATTGCATTTACAAAGTATATTATTACTGACACCTAATTTAGTCTTTCAGAGTGGCACTATGAGGGACTAATTAAAGTCAAAGTAGAACAAATGCTTGTACTCGAGAAAAACACCAGGGAAAACATGGACAGATTTTACCAATCTGCATGTCTCATTCCTGTCAGTGTGAAGTGTTTCTGAGATGGTACATTTTACCTGCTTTAAAGCACAGTTCTGTTCCACTAAGATAGTTATAAGTTTCAAAAGAGCAGATCATTGGCACTCGCTACTTGACCAGACTTACTCACTTGAACAAGCTTAAGATTGTGAATTTTGAGCCTCCAATCACATTTTTAAAGTTTTCTCCTGCTTTTCATGATCCAGCCTTTCATTTTTGACATGACATGCTGTCAAAGTCTGAAAATGTGGCAAATGACCTGAGCAGCTGGGCAGGTCCCAGGAGGATGGTGCTGGAGGTGGGTGCACAATGTATATGTCCGGGCAGCAAGCCTTTTCTTTCTACAATGCCAGCCCAGCCTGAAGGGACAGTGTCTGGTTTTAGAGCAGTCCTGTCTTTATTTATCCTGAGATGGGCAGGAGCTGAGCTTTCCTAGAAGAATAGTCAGAGGCTGGCGTACAATTACACTGTATTACACTCTGTCAGATAAATCACTTTTGGGGGAAGAGGTTCATAACAACTCCAGACATGCCTAATAGTTCCACTGTGAGTCTCCGGACAAAGTCCAGGACTGGAAACAAAATGAAATCATTACATAAAATTATTTATACTCCTGTAATGCTTGAGAGCCCCAGCTAAAATGAGACCTTACTTCAGTGGGTGCTGTGCAGAGCCACCAGACGCAGTTCTTGCCTGAAGTATCTGCTATCTCAACAAAAAGGAGATGGGCAGGGATGTACTTGTTCCCACTCTTCCCACAGGCATGGGCCCAGAGGAGGTCTGGGGCCAGCCAGGGCCATCGTGCATGACTGCAGAGAGTAGAGGTTTTGCACCACCACATAAACCAGGTAGTTTGCTCTGCCTTATTTTTATTGTTGTTATTAAATACATTATCAGAGCCTCCTCAAGCAGTGTTAACCAAGATGATTTCCTCAAGCCATGCTTCAAGAGACATATTACACCCCCCACCAAACTTATTGAATTAAGTGAAGTATGCATATTATCTTTGCTTACGGCTTTCAAAGCTTACAACTGCTACTGTAATTGTTTTCATAAAACAGATCAATAAGTAGAGTCAAAATAGGCTCTGCCTGCCTCAGGGGGAAGTCATTAAAAGTATCTGGGTAAAAGCTTTTTCAAGAGATCTTTCTGTTTGCCAAACAAGGGGAACTTACTGTAAACTCTCACCTTCTCAGGAAAAGATCTTATTTGCAAGTCAGTCTATGAATTGGTTTTGAAACAGAAGATGGCAAAAGCTTTCATTTGGAATTAAGGTATCAAGTTAACTGACTAGGGTTTTTAAAAAAATTCCTAAATCCTAAAGTATTTTAAATTAATTCACATTTTAAAGTACCTCCCTCCTCCCACATCAGTGTTGGCAGATTTCGTGTGTTGCTTGGATGCAAACATGGATCTGCTAAATACTCCACACAAAAAAATGCTGGTAAAGTGTGTGTTCCCTTGTGGACAGTGGGAAACACAAAATATACCAAAGGCCAATAAAATAAATTAAATAAATCCTTGTTATGTTGAAGAAATTTTTGAGTGTGTTTATCATTTGCTCCAAGACAAAATATGCCTTGCTATTTATGTAGCAAGTTAGCACATTTCTGAAGACATAAATAAAAATATCAAGGTGAAACACCAAGGAGTTTATTAGCTTAGTTATTAAGAGCTCTTTACACTTAACAACCTAAAGCACACACAGAGCAATTTGTAATCAGCACTTTTTAAGCTCTGAATAATCCATTCCTTAAGCAAGCTTTCCTGCTTCCTTGAAAACATCTTTCATGTCTTCAAACTTTCAATGAGAAAAACCAAATTCATTAAAGCAACTTCTTTGCTATGCTTTTCTCTCTCTCCCCTTATTCCACCATATCTCACATTCTCAAGTGAGGTAATTACTTGGTAACTGGAGCATCAAAGCCTCCTGCCAGGGCAGGGCTCAGCCCTGGGAGCACATCTCTCGAGGATGGGTAAGGGACCAGTGCAACCCAGGGATGTGACAACTGGCAGAGCTGTGAGCACGAGCCTAAGACAATTGGTCTCCATTTCTGGTTACACCCTTTCCTCTAACCAGAGATCTCCTCCTTCAGATCTGCTCCTTCCACTGCCATCTCCTCTTCCATCCAGACTGCATCCCTCCCACTGCCCTATTTCTCCCTTTTACACAAACTCCCATCGTCTCCCACCTCCTTCAGCTCCTCCAATCACTGCAGTACTTGAATACCTTCTCTCCCTTTACTAGCCAGTTTTTGCTTTCATCCTCCTTTCTTTTCCCCTTTTCCTTATTGGTCTTCTCTCTTTTCAATACAATCTACCTTGGAAAAAATATTTCTGCTGCTAACTAGAACTTGTGAGATGTACTGTGCTTATTCAAGCCCTGTACTCACAATACCCGACTAAGGTTAATATATTCTCTTAATTACCTTACTGACTGGCTGCAATACATCATCTTAAATCAAACTGGTAATATGTAGTGCACCTAAAGATATCTCAGAGTGTAAATGAACCTACAGTTTCTTGCAATGATCATGCAAGTGAGACACCTTCTGGCAAGGGTAACAAGAAACACACACAGATAGTTTCCAAATAACACCTTATTTTTTTAAGTAATCCATGAAAACATACCCAATGCCAAGAGTTAAGTAGGATCAGAGAAGCAAAATCCATGTTTCAGATGTAAATCCTGAAAATCTGTGCCAATTTTACAGACATCCCTAGAGGTAAGAATCACAGCACAGGCACTTCAGATTCTTTCCCTGACTGTCCATTTAAATGACACTTCTCCCATTCTCTGGACTGGAAGGTTTTAGGAATCACCTTGAAGCAGTTCCTTAAATTTTCTTCAAATTCAAAAGGTGAAGAATATATGTGTCTGCAACACCCACCTGATAGCTTTCAGGATAACTTCAACACAATCTGAACAAGAAGATGTTCTGTGACCTCTCCTATATAGGCTTTGCTTTTGCTTGCTCTTGATGTTTTTAAATAACATTATACAGAGAAGATATGGTGGGTGAATCTAAGAACCTAATAGAGAGAGATAATTCAATTACAGTTGGTGGAAGAAGGGGTGGATTTGCAAGAAGAGAATGAGAAAAAGAATCAGTAAACAGATGAAATATTAACCTTGTTTATCATGGGCCAGGCTAAGGATCTGTCTCCCACCAAAAAAGCATTACTAGAGCTGTACCACGGAGTACTTTGGGCAGCACCTTTTTGTCTTGACACAACACCACAACAGCAAAAAGTCATGCTGTAATAGTCAGCTCTTTTGGTTGTTTTTCAAGTCTATATATGTTCCAGTCTTTCATGAACACATTTTCTGAGGATAGCGAAAAACCAAGACCCAGTATCTTTGTTCTGCAATAATGCAGTATTTCCCAAATCTGCAATGATTAAAAATATTTTCATGATTTAACTTACTTAAACTTTGAAGGGAAGATCTTAAAATTCAAATATTTTAATAAGATGCTAATGCAACAGCTCAGGTTAAAAGTGGCACCGGCATAAACTAAAGCGAGGTCCTCATTCTTGCATTTCTATTGCCAACACTGAGATCAAATAAGTTCATGCTGGCAACAATGTAGAGAAAAATAAATTATTATCCAAAAACTAAGCAGCCTAAACATAGGATACATTACTGAAATAGAAGCTGACACATACATAGCATCATTTAATTTAATGTAAAATCATCTTGAAATATTAGGGAAACCTAAGTGTATAGGAAATTCCAAAACACACATCAGCTTCCTAAACTCTCATAGCCTCCTCCTAACCTCAGGAGCATATTAGACATACACAAAAAGAGTCTCTTCAACTGACTGTATATAGGAAAAGAACAGATTCTGACACACAGCTCAGTTTGCTGTTTATGGATGTGATTGAAAACAAAACCTCCCTTGCACTGTATTTGGATGATTGACTCGTACAGTCTTGTTTGGATTATCAAGGTTTTGGAGACCATTGGTTCTGAATGCAGGAAATTACTTTCTGCCTGTTCAGATTGATTGTAATTTAGTGCAGGTAGAGGGAAGGACAATTTTCACATTTTTCTGCAGCATGGTACATATTTTCACAAACATTTTCCACCCCTTTTTTTTTCCTCCCACAGTAGTTTTAAAACACTCTTAGCTTTGATGGTATCTTTTTTTCCTTGCTGGTGGTACCTGCTGATGATTAATGTCTAGTTAAGACTTTACACAAAACCATCAGAGAGGAAATTAAAATGATCTAATAGTCCTTTCTGACTTTATACTTTCTGAAACCTTTAGAGAGGCAAGCATACCTGTGCCATTGCAAAGGAAAAGATCATGCAATGTTTAATCTGCTTGTGATTTCTGGGAACCTGTCCAATGATGTATGACTGCCAGGGGAAGATGGTATTGTCTCCCTGGGGACTCCATTGGAGCAGGGCTTCCCGGTACTTCATTAGCCTCCACTGCACAAAGTCCTTGTGCCTGAGGTGACTTCCCTTAAAGGGAGACTGCAGTGAAGGGGGTGTTTTGCTGCCTTAAACTTAGGCAAAGACTTAGGTGTTCCACAGCAGCAGCAGAAAAGCATAAAGCACTACGGAAGGGAATATAACCCCTATTTTATAAAAGGAAAAAGTGGCTGGTAAAACCGAGTCTCCTTTTTCTTCTCCTCTAACAATTTTTGTAGCAATGATCACACAGGTCGCAAGAAGAAACTTGGGCTAGAGAATCCCATTGTGGCTCTAATATTTTGTGAAGGAAGGTTGCCTGAACTTTCAGTCTTCAGATATTTGACAGTTCAGCTGAAGGGTGTTTTTTTAGACTTTAAAAAGAAGGGGGACAGGGGGGGAAAAAGCAGCTATTTTCCACAGGAAAAAAAAGTTAACATGAACTTTTATAAGAAAAACAATGTTTATAGATTTCTTCAGGTTGAAGGGGCTTGGGGCTTGGGTTCCTGTAAGAAGCCAGAATATTGTCTGGAAAGTCAATCAATTAATAATAGTTAACACCGTGGGAACAGCTCCAGAGTAAATACCTCCTCCTGCTGTATGACTCTTCAGAAGTTGTGAACTACATACAACGGGGACCCAGATCATTTCATTCCTCCCATTCTTGCCTCCTAGAAACACCCACAAGCTGAAAACTCCTAAACCAGGTGAAAAAACCCTCAAACACTCATTTTTTACCTTGCTAGGTCTTGTGAAGGGAACAGACAGATTTGCCTGGTCTGCAACCCAGCAGACAACACAAGAGGGCTCTGTGGCTGCACAGAGCTGGCCCCGCCACTTGCCACTCCGCTCCGCGATGGATTTTTCCTCACCTGGTCCTTCTGAACCGGTCGCTGTTGGCTGCTGGCACCCCGTCTCCATGAGCACAGTGGGAGAACGAAACCTCTCTTCTCCTGCCTCCAGCTGGCCCCAGCGCTTCACTCAGCTTGGCTGGGGGACTGGGATTCCTCTCCACAGCATTAGCTGGGGAAGTGACCCAGCCGCTGAGCAGGCAGCAGACCTGCCCTGGGGGGTGATGGGCTTTGCAGACAAGCCATGCTGAAAGTGCCTGCCTTCTCTTCTGAGTCGCTTTCTACAGAAGCTCAAGGCAGGCAAAGCTCTTGGTTTCATTTTAGCTCTTTCTCTTCCGAGATCATTAAAACTTCAGCTGCAGGCAGAGCTGGCCACGTGGATGATGTCTGCAGTGCATGACTGGGAACAGTTCCCTCTCAAACCTGATCCCCATTCCCATCTCATCCCCATCTCCATCCTGGGGTTTCTCCCTGGTGCTTCAGTCACTATTCTTGCTGCAGGAGCCATAGCTTGAGCTGTGAGGTGGTTCTTTATCTTCACCATTTTGCCCCCACAGCTCATCTAATTTTTCTCAGGAGATCTTTCTGGAAAATTCCCCTACCTGTTACTACAGAGAGAACCATTTGCCCTTTTCACTGATATGGCATTGATGGGTTCCTCCCTGTTCCTGCAAAAGTGTGACAGACACTTGTGAATGCCCTCCCACCTGTGAATTCCCTTGTACCACAGAACCAGGGCTCTTGTCTTGCTAACTGACCTTCCCTTTCCCAACCATCAAAAGTCATATATGGCATTTTTTCCAAACTCTCTCCGTTACTCTTTTGAAACTGACACCAATGAAAATCCCAACCTGTTGAGGGGAAAAAAAATTAACCAGGTAGAAGCCAAAACTCCGTGGAATATGTCTCTGGAGTATGGAGAGTGCTGTTATAGTAACTGTCACACAAATATCCCTGGGCTGCCTCAGCGTGAGCATTTCAACTGTCCCATGTCAAAGACAGGGTAATCCGAGCACACACAGCACCATCTCTGTTCAGACCGTGCAGGGGCATCCATCTGTGCAGCAGGAGTCTGCAGTGGGGAGCTTTTCAGCAGTAACTGGCATTTGCTCAAAGGACAGACAGGCTGTAACCACATGTCAGTGCAGGGCACTGACCCTTGCACAGGGCTCCTCTGAGTGTGTGGCTGCCAAAAGTCCTTCATCTCCATCTGGTCTCACCTGCACAACATACCCAAAGGAAGACCTAAGCACCTCTTCTGCAACAGCTTATTGCAGAACTGTTATTTAGTAAAAAAATATTATCACTATTGTCCTTCTCCCCTGGACAAAGGGCAATACAGCTGACACGTCCAGCTGGGAGTCCATAACTGTGGTACCAAATGGCAGAGTCAAAGTAGGGCATGGGATAGGAGCAGGACTGAACCCTGCCTGCCCACTGCCCCATCTCACCCATGCATAAGACTTTTTCCTGGTTCGTTTCAATGAACACACTTGAATCTCTTCACTGCAGGTTTTGCAAGAAGATCCGTGGAGCCTGCTGCACTGTTAGGATTTGTGCATCCTCTTCCCAATCCATAACATCCACTAATAGTGTCCAACAAGTCCCAAAGGATTGGGACAAGGGGTACCTATTGTCCCTGCCAGCAGGGTGACAAGGGCAGAGACAGGCAGGGCAGGGGAGCACGGGTCTGGCCTGCCTGCAGACAGAACCTGTTTTCTCCCTCTCACACACTTACAAGCCATGGATGAAAGAAGTCCTGCTGGAAGTTCCTATTTACAAGAAGCAGTTTAACACAGGTGACTTAGAGAGCAAGTGGAAACTAGTGCTGAGGCTGAGATCCCAGATAAGAGAGGCAAGGGGGAGCAGGTCATTTCTAGACATATATCTCAATACACAGTGAGGAGAAAAACGCTGGGGCCAGCTCAGGGCTTCCAAGAGCAGAGGTAGTATTGAAGGGTCTTCTCTCACATCTGGAAATAACCTACTGTGGAGACCACAAGGACTGCAGTGGGACACAGCGAGGGGCAAGGAGGGGTGGACGGGGTGATCCTGTGGTGAACCTACCCCAAAAAAAAAAACATTTTGACAGTGCCCAAACTTCAACTTTGCCAAGATCCTCACAAACATTTCTAGACTACTGAAATATGAATAGCCTCCTGATGGAAAGAGCCTGGGAAAGGGTGGAGATTGGTTGAAAGCCAGAGGAGCAAAGCAAAGGGAGGTCACCCTCATTAACCAAGTCACTGCTCTGTTCCTGTGAGCTGCTCAGTGCCCAGTCCCTGCCACCCCCAGACTCAGCAGTGACCCTTCTGGCATGGAGGGGTTTGGAGAGCAAAAGCCTGGAAGAAGCTACTGTTCCTTGAACATGTTTGGAGAAAGACAGTGAAGTTCCTTTCCAGAGTGACAACACATGGAAAATCCTAGGCCAGAGCCCTCCACAACCTGCCCTCTGTAAAGGCACAACCTCCTTCTCTCTCTCTCCTCTCATTCATGCCTCTCTCTGTCTGTGACTGAGCTCTGCCTGCAAGAGACAATTCCATTTCAGTGCAACAGATTCAAACTCTAATTGAGTTTTCCCATTTAAGTCAAGGCAGGAACAGCTCTGCCAGCCTGCAGTCATGAGAGTTATTTTTGAAGAGAATTTTCAAACTAGCCAGGAAGTCAAATATAACATTTTTAAACCATTTTAAAGTGTGTGTGTGCACACGTGAGTGCATTTCCCTCTTCAAGCAAATTGCTCCCTCGGCATGAGAGAAGCCAGGTTGCTTTAATTGTGCAGCTGCAACATGCCTTCTTTGTGGCAGTGGAAAGCAAAAAAAATCTTCAGTTTATGTGTGTATTTCTGCTTTACATGACTCATTGCAATGGAAAAAAACCATAATGCTTCTTCTCCTCTTTTAGCCCCATCTCATCCCAGACACCATCTATCTTCATGCCACTCTACGGCTGCTTGCACGGTGGTGTTCCCTCCTTTATGCTCCTTAATTCAAGTGCACAGTCCAGAGTTTATTTGGAATAGCTTATCCCCCTCTCTATATAGCACAAGGAAGGACTGTTTTATGATGAAGACATCAGATTAGGACTCACATCCAGCTTCCGCATTCAATACTGATTCAAACTTCTGGTGGAACTCAGTTATTCATCTCTTATTAGGCAGAAGTGCAATAAAACTTTGCCTTTCATCCTATTCTCAATCAAGTCATTTTCTCTTCATCAAGATTTAGTACAATAAACACCTATTACCCTTCCATCACAAATTGCATTGTAAACCTGTATTTTCTATCACTTTCCTATATTCTCTTGTAAGTACTCTATGCTTTTTAAAGAGCTAAGTGAACTCCTTGGTAGATGTTTTGATCTCTACTTTAATAGGCCTTTACAGTTAAATCAGTGTTATGAATAAAAGTCAATACACACACACTGAGACAGTTTCAATTTTATTGATTCTTTAGTAAGAAATAGTCATGAGAGTGATTTGCAGGGTTTACCATCTTACAGATAAATTGAATGGCATGTTTTGAAGGTTGAAATACTTTAACAAAGATCTGGGATAAAAATGTTTGCAAAAAAGCCTGCCTTTTGCTGGAGAACAATTAACAACTAAATGATGATAAGCCCATCATAATTTTGTGCTATAAACACATATTCTCAGCTGCATTGCAGTCTTGCTTTGAATTTGTCTCAAAGCAGTATTCAGGATTTATCAGTTCCTCATGGCTTTGATGATACTTGACATTAGATAACATCCTGTTTTCTTCATTGCAAAAAGATGTTGGTTGCATACTCCAATCAAAGCACCACAGAATGGGTGAGCTGGGCGGGCACCTCTGGAGGTCCTCCAGAGCCCTACTCAGAGTAGGGTTAGCTGCCACAGGTTGTTCACGGGTGTCTAGCTGGATATTTAAGAATTCTAAGAATGGAGCTTCCACAGCCTCTCTGGAAAGTCTGTGCCAGTGTTAAAGCAGCCTCATAGTAAAAGCGATTATGCTTAAATGAAATTTTCTATATTTCAGTTTGTGCCTTTTGCTTCTCATCCTGTCCACAAACATCACTGAGAAAAATCTGACTCCATGTTCTTCACTCCTCCCATCAGGTGTTTGTACACATAGATAAGACCCCCTTGAGCCTTCTCACCTCCCAGCTGAACAACACCAGGTCTCTCACCCTCTCCTCACGCGACAGATTCTCCAATCACCTGATCTTCTTCATCACCCTCTGCCAGACTTAATCCAACGTGCCCATTTCTCTCGTACTGGGGAACCCAGAACTCAACCCAGCATTCCAGATGTGTCTTAACAGTGCTGAATAAAGGGCAAGGATCACCTCCCTTCACCTGCTGGAAATATGGTTTTTAGTAAAGCCCAGGGTGCCATTGGCTTTATTTGCCTCAAGAGCGCATTGCTGCCTCATGTTAAACTTGATGGCAACCAATCCCACCACCAGGCCTTTTCCTGTACTGAACTTCAAGAGATGGCTGTTGGTTCATTTCTCCCCCTATTTCTTTAGTCCCTCTGAACAACAGGGATACACTTACCCAGGGTATCCAGTCCTGCCAGTTCTGTATCATGCATACTTGCTGAGAGTACGCGTTGTCCCATCACAAAGGCAATTAATGAAAATATTAAACAGTATAGGACCTAATGTCAACCCCTAGAGTGCACTACTAGTGCTGACCTCCAGCTGGACTTTGTAGTGCTGGTGTCACCCCTCGGGGTCCAGCCATCGTGCCAGTTTCACCTCATGTCATTTCCATTTATTGGCCCCCTATAGCTTGTCTCTGAGGACCTAATGGGGAACAATGTTGAAAGACACTTCCTAAAGTTAAGACAGCAACATGCACTTCTCTCCTCCCATCCACTAAGGCAGTCATCTCCCTGTAGAGGCTATCATCATCCATCTGTTCAGCAAAGAAGGTCTGAAATCCAAGGTCATGGCATTGAAAGGACAGTCTTATTTTCCCACTGCTTGGAATTGTTATTCCTTGGATAAATCAATTCTGGCATGAGGAAGGTAGATGTGATTTCTTCATTTCTGTTTTACATTAGTAGATCTTGTTTACCCTCAATCTCAGATATTTAAATGCATTGCAATATTCTATGCATAAAATCTTGCTGTGACCTTTAGAAAAAGATCCTAAGGCTAAAATATCAGTTGTGCCATTCCAAACACAGCTCATTTCCCCATAAGTAGCTTTTTGTGTTGCTAACAAGGAGCCTGGTTTTTATGTTGTTCTTCATGAAAACAGAAGCTCAGCCTTGGCATCATCTCTCCTTGAAGTAGCCGAGAAGTGAAATTGGCCCATGTTTTATGTCAAATGCCGTTGATAGCTTAGTTGAAAATTGGATTTCCTTCAGAATAGAAACCAAAGAGGACAAAATTCAATGGAAATATTCTTTTTGGCATCCCCAGGCCTTGGAGCAGCTCTTTGAAGATGGGTTTTCTGGGAGAGAGAAGCAATGATGAACTAGGCCCTGAAATTACTTCCATAGTCTAAACTCTTAAATATTTTACAGTCACATTAAATAGGAAGACTCTTCCTGCCACACTTAGCTCTTCAAAGCTAGTTCTCTTCAGAGATGTGAGAAAGCAGACAACAGATATTACCAGTGCAGACTTTTTCAAAGATCTGGAAATAAAATTACATGTTTCTGGATCTGGCCAATGTTGCTCAGAGCTCAGACATACCTGGTGTGTCTCTTGAGCTGCAGTAAAAGTCTGAGAAGTATCATACAAGAAGTAACGAGGTTTGCTGACATCCTGGGAAGGGCCCATAAGTGTGGTTGAGAGTTGACAGCACAGGGGATGTTAAGTCTGGGGGGACAAGCTTAAGAAGGAATTTGGTTGCTGTTTTCTACAACCTGAAAGGATTTTATGAAAAAGCAGCCAGGTTCCTCTTGTAGAAGCACAAGCATAGGATGAGGGACAAAGACCACGAGGATAGAAAGAAATAAATCTTCACTGTGGAAGACTTTAACCACTGAAACACAGGGCCAGTGAGTTTGTGGATTCTCCATGCTCAGCCCAAAGTCCTGAGGAACCAGACCTGCCTTTGGAGTTGGCCCTGCTTTGCGCTAGAGCTTGGGCTGAACAACCTCCAGAGGTCCCTTCCAGCCTGAACCATTCCTTGAGTCAGTGGCCCAGAAGGGATGTAGCAGAGCTCCCATTGTCTCGGGCTAAGACAAGATATCCAAACCCTTACTGCAGTTTAGAGATGCACAAGAAGATACTAAGCTCCGTAGGAGTCCGGTTTGCATCAGAAAACATACTGAAAATTTTGGTTAAAGATTCTATCAGCAGGCTTTGAAGTTTCACTTACTTTCTTGTATTAACTCCAAGACTGTTACTAATACATGTGAACATTCAGGTTCTATAAATATTTTCAAATTAGCAGAAAATTTCAAAATTATATCTGCTCTTCACTTAGTTTTTCTGATAGCAAATCTGTTCTTCTTACATCTGCAAGAATTCCTTCACAGAAGTGTAGTCTAGATATGCAAGGTATTTTTCGCTTATGAGGTATTTTTAACAGATGTTGGTTATAGATATGATTTGAGAGGAAATGTTCTTTTTTCAGTAGTTTGTGGTATCACATGAAGCATTAAATGCTGGAAAAACATAGGTTTTCTTCTGATAACTGAGTATGCAATATATATATATATATCTGTGATATTGCAGATATCTGTTTTAAAAATCTCTCTTATATACAGAGCACTTTTCCTTTGCAGCTGCTGCTGTTTTCTCAATAATTTATCTCTAATTAATTATTGAGGTTGCATTTTTTTAAAATATAAATAAAATCTTACAGCACAAAACACAGAACCATGAATTCAGTAGTGAACTGCCCAAGTAGAGACTGAGAAGAAAGGTGGAAGATTTGCTATTAGCATACAAATAGATGAGATAATGGAAAAGGGAATATACTGCTCAGGAAGCAGTTTTACAAATGTTATTTTTCAAGTGTTCTACAAGATGGAAGTCTCCATTTAATAACAGCATTTTAAAAGTGTCATTAAGGTCTTAATCCTTTAATGTGTCACATGTGGCTGTCCAGATGCCAAGTGAGGCCAGGAAGGAGATGAGCTTCATGAGAAGTGGGACTTCTTGAGCTAAGCATCAAGAGCATTGTCTCTCCACCAATCCCCTGAGACCATGCAGAAGATTTTCAGCAAAATGTAACAAGAGGAATTAAAAAAAAAGATGAATGGGGGAAAAAGAGTCTGAAGTGCATTCCTTTCAGCAACAAACTCAGATTTCTAAGGTTTCTTTGTCATTCATTAGCAAAGGTATGGCCACAGGTCCCCAGCAACCAACAATGATTTTCAATATTAATATGTATTAAATTTATACTGATACTAATACATATTTAAATCATTTACCTTCCTTTAGCTGAGCCACAGAAATTGAAAGCTATAGTACTTCCAACATCCTGCAGTGCAAAATAAAATGGATTATCTTAAACAACATTTTCTGGAAATGGTCAGCAAAAATGTATGCAAAAAAGTTGCATTCCTCACCTGAGAGATGATAATTTCATTGCTTGCAACTATCTGACCATAATTTTAAGGAATTCTTTGTGGACCTCAAAAGAAAGCTTGATTGCAGTTTTATGCCAAGGCAGTGGATACAATCTGAACAGGGAAAATCCTCATTGAAATACTTTTTAAAAGAAAATACAAAATTCCTGTATTCTTGGCCCAGTCTAATCAATGTCGCCAGTATCTGAATCTCAGAAAACTGTGCAGATCTCTGGGAGTGAATGTCACGTTGGCAATCACATAGAAGAGCTAATCACTTTGCAGAATACTAGGATATTTTTGTCTCCACACGCAGGCTAAGCACTGTAAGTCAAACCATTGAAATAATTATAATGGAGTTCCACAAGCTGTGTTTCAGGCACAGAAGAGTTAAATTAAAGCTACTGCTCTCAACATTAGGGAAAAAAATTATAAAAACATACCTCCAGGACCTAAGCTCTTTATAACCTTTGAAGAAGGAAATTTTTGACAATACTTCATAGAGTAAGTACTGGAATATAAACAGTTGCAAGCAGTACACATTATTATCAGTTAAATTATGAGATTGCAGCTGATACAAAAGTCAAGTCCAGCAAATAATTAAAAATTCCGAGAAGAGCTCTATGCCTATGGGGTTCATCCTGAAATTCACCAGAGTGATTCGCTCATGGAAGTCCTCATGCCTAAATATCTGCAAGAAGATATTTGTAACTAGGGTGTTCATTGCTGAGATTTGGGTGAGAAAGTTAAAAGAAAATTGGGACTAACATAAGGGTCAGCAAAATATATAACAGGTGTCACTGACCACATATTTAGAGCTGCTCTGTACCTTTGATCTAGTGAGTCAAGTACAAAATATCTCAGGACTCCTTGATCCTACCTCTGGTTTCAACATTAACATATTTCCTATACTTACCCAGGCACCGTAACCTAGACATATCTGTTACAACAGTTTAAATTATTAGTGCCATATTATATGCCAAAGCTGCTTTCCAGTTGGTATCAATATAAGAAATGAAACTTAGTGTAAATAGACCAAACTACCTGAAAAGTGACCAAAAAAAAGGCAGCCAAAACCTTCTGGGAACCTGAGAGAGCAGAAGTTCTTTCTGTGTTTCTGGATGATATGGTAGCATTCAAAGGAATGTCGTTTTGAGACAGATCATTGCCAATCCTGTTCCAATTCTCACCTTTTGATTGAAATATTTCTTGACCTTGAATACCCTCCCACATCAGGAGTGAGGGGAATCTGAAAAAGGGGAAATTTAATCTTCTGTGCTCTATCTGTTATCAACGAAGAGACGTTATCTGCAGCTAAACCGGCAACACAATACTGAAAAAAATCTCTTTTCCACAACTTTTGCCCACAGCAGAGGTGACAGGGACTGTGCAGTGGACAGATTTGGAGTCTGTAACAAATGAGGCCCACAGGTGCAGGGCCCTAATGCCCTGCAAAGCAACAGTGCAATAAGATGTCCACCAAAAAACCATCCAAAACTTGTGCTGGAAAGGATTAAATGGGGGAAAGTAAGAAGGGAAGCTGAAGAAAAAGGGGAAAACAAAACAAACAGAATGGAGAAAGAGAAAAGGAGCTCAGCGGAAGAACTTCTGAGTCAGAGTCACTCTTTACTAAAACTTTCTGTAAAGTTCAAAAACCCAACTGTATTTTATCTGTGAGCCTGGAAAGATGAAAGGAGCAAGGAGCAGAAAGTTGTAACTTTCATGTTTATACACAAATGCTGTGAAAGAACTTGCTTCTACTGAACACCTTCATTCAGTACTTCGAAGTGCAAACACAAATTAAGCAAAGACTTTGAAGTCCTCAGCTGTGCAGAAGTCCCAGGAGAACAAAGAGTTCTGAGCTGAGAAAGAGGCAGAAAGGTGCCTACAAGTGTTGGAGGAGTACAAGTGCATGGAAGCAGAGACGGAAGACCTGTGTTTTAATCCTCTGAGTTTTGCTTGTGCCAAGAGTCTCATTGAATCCATAGGGAGAATTTATCTTGGAATGCCAGGAAAGTCCTTGTCCTGGCCTGCCAGCATGGTCAGAAGCCTCTCTGTCAGCCACTGTGGGCCTCAAGCACAATTGGTAAGCACACATTTGCCAGGGCTGGAAGGCTGTGCGTGGATGCAGCAGGAAGGAAGACATCAAGGGGAAGAGGCTCTACTCACCCTTCCCAGTGCTGCCATGCACAGGATTGCCTTAGGCCCAGCAATCCTCCACACCTTCAGCAACAGGGCACCACAAGTACCCCAAGAGAGTCTCCAAGCAAAAAAACTCAAAACACATGGTATTCAATGCACCCTTTCCAGCCTGTACTGTTCTTAATGGGCCATCTCCATCCCACCCCCCTGACTGTATTGCTCTGTCTTCTTTGATTAGATGGCTCTACTCAGCAGATACACTACAACACTGCTCTAGGCTTGTCCCATCCAGACTCTGACAAGAAAGAGTGCTACTGAGCTTCCACTGCCTGTCAACACAAGGGAACAAGAGAGAGGAAAAATAACTAACCTATGATCAGCAGAGATGCACCATAACTATCCAAGCTGGTAGAGAACACTGAAGAGAAAGTCAAATTACAGTAGTGTTGATATGCACGCAAAAACCAAGATGAGAAGCTAATTCAAAAACCTGCAGAGAGTGAGTTCTTATACTTGTTTTCAGAGCCTAAGGGCTCCGAAAAGAAATATTGACTTTTCCAGAAAGGAAATATTGACTTTGGCAGCACAGTGTACATCCTACAGGGCTCCAAGCCTCTTCCCACTGCCCCTACTTCTTTTCTCCCATAAAATCCTCTTAGGAGTGAATGAACTTTGTAATAATAATTTAAAAAAAAAAAAAAATCTGCTTAATGAGTTTTCTCATGTACGGCCAAAAGCAAAAAGCAAATGTTTAACCTCTGACCTCAAGGCTAAATTACAGCATGGTAAGTGATGAGGACCCACTGCTTACTGTTTGCTTTAAAACATGAGCAACATCACCATTTTCAGGTAGCAATTAGCACTCCTGCTGTGTTCAACACTGAAGGGTTTTTTCTCAGTGGAACAAAATAGTTTAGGGTTTTTTCCCTCAAGTTTACAAAATACCTCTGTAAATGTAAATCATCAAATTCCTGCAGAGCATCCAGATATTGCTGTTAAAATACATGGTCATACAGACCTATATCATAGTTTACCTGTATATATATGTGTGCATATATAAAAATCTATATTCATATAACTTTAAAAGTGTATAAATATAAATATGTCTATGTGTGTATGAATATACACATGCAATGGAAGAAAACTTGGATCCCATCTTGGATACATTAAAAATTCATCTGGATATGGTCCTGGGCAACTGGTTCTAGGTGGCCCTGCTTGAACAAGGGGGTGGATGTTCTGTGATCCTACAATTGTGTTTTTCTTCCCAAAAGCAATTATTCAAGTTGGCTGTCTTCTAATGGCACACATCTCTAGAGCTTATGAACAATTTAGCAGCATGTTTATCCACTTCCTAAGGTCCCAAAAGAAGTTTTTATTTGTATTTCTTTGTTTTTCCTTTTGAGACCTGCTGTGAATAGTTCATTGTTTTACTGTTAGCAGTTCAGTAAGTTCCAGACTGAAGTACTAAGCCCAATGACAAAAGTTAAATGTCCCTACATTCAACAACTTTATGGAAGATTTTAATCTCCAAAGTAAAATGCCTCTACTGCTTTGCCCAGAAGGACAAATTCTGCAAACACAAATTTTACAAAAAAAGTGTTCCTTCCACTCAGTGGTGAGCTTTTCATCCTTACAGCTGTCTCTAGGTCAAAATCAGCTGGAAGAGAAAACTTTTCTAAGCTTATCATGAGAAATGTTGTGTCCCAAGTTACAGAGAAATATTAATGAGTGTACTAATGGATAGAATCAGGAGCTTTAATGACTTACATTTGGCTGCCTGGAGCCTTACAATCTATGAAGGGCTGAAAGAAGGCTCCCAGAGGGTCTCGTGATGTGCTGATTCTCAAATCAATCCTTGGATGGGTTTCCTGGGAGTGCTCACAGACTTAGTAGTTTCAGGCACCAATTCAAGAAAATTGTCTTATTCACTATCTGCCATTGTAAGATACTCCAGAGTTTTCAGCACCCAGCAACTAAAATGGGAAACTTCTAATTTTCAACAATTTTGCAATCTGCTTAAATTCAAGCGTGGATTTTAAATCCTTGGATTAGGCCATATTTTTAAATGTTTGCAATTTTAAATCGTCTGACAATTTTCTGAACTGGGTTACACAGTTCTAAATCTGTTATAATATGACACATATCCAAGTTAATTCCAGGCTCTTTCTATTCCAACCAGGAAGAGATGTTAGGTTGACTTGGGATCCATAAGGAGCTTTGTTGACTAAACTCTATTTTGTGTCCGCTTGGAGATTCAGTTTTAGTTGCTTTGTAGGCCTCAAATACGATAAACAGTTGCCACTATTTGCTATGGACTTTTTTAATTTTATTGCCCTCTGGCAGTAAATATGTTTGCTTAACCACAACAAAGCCCCAAGGACTCTGCTGTGAGATCCCTGAAACCTCCAAGAGGAATGGCTTCTTTTCCAGTCTTCTTTACATCTAGGGCAGGATTCAGCATTACAGTAGAGAAGAATCAGGGATATTTTGCATTTTTTAGGAGATTTTCATGTTTCATCTCAGCCATTTGAACCCTTGCTGTTCACTGCCACAACAAAAGAATGTCTTGAGTTCCTCGAAAAACATAAGTCTGATAGAATACTTGAGAGTAAAAAACCAGGTAGTCCAAATTGTGTTCTTGCAGTGAACGACAAGAAAAATAACACAGAGCTGAAAGGAAAACGAGATAATCTTTATATGGTTTAAAGGATAAGTCTGGCGCCGACTGCCAGAGAATAGAGCAATCAATGGCACCGTTGGCCTATTGAAATGAAGAAATGATTTTCATAATGCTGCATAATGATAAAACATGGCTGATGGCTAGATTTATTACTTGTGGTTTCTTATACTGAAGAACATAAGAAATGCCTCGACATTTTCAGCATTAGGTGGAATTCCAAATCCTGACAGGCAACAATTGAGCTAATTATGAGGAACATCTTGGGGGGAGGGAAGGGAAAGGCTCCTCCCAGCATGTCAGAGCTTTCCTCAGTCAGTCCTGTGTCATGAGAAAGGTGGAAGAAGCAGGTGTTGTCCCTCAGGTCTGGCTGCTGTCTGATCCCCTTGTGACCCTTGGATAGCCCGAGTCTGCAGTTCCACTAGAGGGCCACACTAACCGTCAGCCACGCTCCACAGCTTTGCTAAGGCACTTTGTGTAGCAAAATAAAGACACCATTTGCTATGGGAAGCTACCACCATGCAGCCATTATTGCAGATTTGCTGCAATTTAGGCACCTGGTTTGCTTTTTGATTCCTAAAGACCAAAACTTCACAGCCTTTGGAAGGGTAAGTGGAAAGCTCAGCCCCAGGATTTCCCCCATTCTTGCGCTGAATCTATAGGGAGACTAGATTAATTCCCCCCCAGACTCACTCTATGGCTCCTCTGAAATCCACCCGTGCTTTCTCAGTTAAATTTCCAATCAGCAGTTGAAATCTCTGTGTCTTTCTCCAAACCATGAGGTATCTGCAGCTATTTACTATCAAAAAACCAACTCTGAAGGGTTGTACTGAGGTGAAAATCTCACTGAATTATTCTCTCTTGCCAAAGATGAGACATTTAATATTTTCTTTTTCTCCCTGGAGACAGTAAAGATGAGAGAATAGTGACATATACAATGAAAATAAAAATACAGCAGAATGTATTATCTCCATGAGGTGGAATCTGTTTGGGTTTTTTCCGGTCAGTACTGGGCCCAGGCTGGTGGGATCATCAACCACAACTGAGCTGCTACATGCACAGGCTGCATAAATAACAATGACTGCAGAAAGGCTGGAGGTGCTCACTGACCAACACATCTCCCTGGCTGCAATCTGAGGCCTGAGGATGTGACTCACCCTGCTTAGGCTGTGTTGCATTTCATTTTAATGTTGCATAGAGGGGTTTGTTCTCCCTGTACTCAGTTTCTGACATTACAAGTATGTCTCCAGTGGAGACCACTCTCTTTCTTTACTTCATTTTTGTGATTTTTATAAGGCAGAATGTAGGCAGTGCACAAAAGCTGTGATTCAAGTCATTTCACAAGTAGCATTGCTACACCATTGAAGCACTCTAAAGAGACTTTGGCCCCTACCACAAAGCTTACACAGCTCTACAACTCTATATCAGCTTAAAAGCAAGTCCTGTGGGTTTCTTGTTTCTTTTGAGACTATTCTGTAAGTGATGTACAACCAAGAGACAAATACTATTTCTCAGAGTGTTTAGTTTTTGCTTTGGCACAGTCTGTAGATGCTATGTTCCAAAAATCTCATGGGAATTGAATTATCCTCAGTTTTACTGTCCTGGGCCCCTTCATCTGATTTAGCTGAAATTGGTTAATATGCTCAAAAGTACAAGACATAAATATACACCCACAGAGAATGAGACTGTACAAACTATATTGAAACAAGCAGCTGTTGTCCTCCTGGGATTCCTTTTAGTGGATGGTCATTTCCAAGAGTCAATCAAAAATGCTAGGGAAGCCTCTTCTGTAAAAATCACATCTCCCTCCTGAATGATGCTCAGTACTTGCCACAACCACCCCTCTGTGAAATGTCCTGACACTCTGACTTATGTGAGAAATGGGTAAGTAAGTCCTTTGGATCAAGGCACAACACAGGATGAATGTGTTTATTCCAGCTCTTAATGTCATTAATTATTAGAGTCTATTAGCATGAATCAAATTCATCCCTCTCAATCCTTGCCAAAGTGCCACCTTCTACTGGATGGTCCCTGTATTATCCCTGTAGGAAGCACCAGGAGACATAAAGTATGACATCAAGAGGGTAAAAAGGACTCACAAAAAATAAAATAACCTTCTGAAAGCATCTGCTAAGGATGGCAACTGTTTGGGAGACTGTGAATCAACACTAGAAAAAACTCTGCCTGTAAGTGTTCCACCTTTCCCAGGCAGCCAGTTTTTTCCCATGGGTTTTCCCAGCTTTGGTAATTAACTGGATACTACAGAATCTATTTACCTGCATCATAAATACCAGCAATATTTCAGGTGACACCTTAGTCTTTTGAGTTTTTTTAAGAACTGGCCAATCTAAACTAGCTTTATACTTTTTAAATTAGTTGAATTCCACCATGGAACTAGAAAACAAATTGAGTTTTGTGTTTAATATCTTTGCATTACTCAAAAAGAGAGCCAGACAGAGAAAATGTAATTTCATAGAGCAAAAATTCCCGGCTTCCATGCCCAGCAAGCCTTTTTTCCTAGGAGCTATTAGAAAAAGTTATGTCCAAAGTTACACAGAATTGACCTAGTTTACCATAAAGCTTGAACTCTACCTGCCCACAAACTCCTGACAAAGCAGCCCAGATTTTAACCCAAATAACACATACCTGGAGGTAGTCTTTGGACTCCATTTAAACACTGTTGTCAATCTTCATGAACTGAAGGGGGAAAGGCGTTGACTTTTGACACTACTGAAAGCTCAGGAAAGTGTGGGAGTTTAAATGACAGGTGCTTTTGGTAAGAAATACATCATCATCATTCAATTCATCAGCTGCAGGAAAAATGAAAAATTTCATAGAAACCCAACAGAGATTACAGTTTAAAGGTCTAGTAGGATGTTTACTACATTTAAAACACAAGGATTGTTTAAACATGGAATGATGAATATGACCTTATCTTACTTGGGAGGAGTTAGTACAGAGCTGCATCCCAATGCCAAATGTAAATAAAAACAAGGCAAGACATGCAGTGAATGCTTTGGATTTGCTTCTCTGTATCCAGCAGTGGAAAGTAAAGCACAGCAGAGACTTCAGGCAGTGAGGAGTTTCTGATCCTTTCTAAAACACTTTTCTTCTCATGACAGTTTTGGGTGCTAGTTTTGTGTTGCTCTCTTCCAACTATTTGTTATCCATAGTATGGCTATAGCATTTGTAATAAGTCTGGCTATTGCCAAAGTAACTGCAAATGCTTATCATAGGAAATTCATACTTACCTGAAACATTTCTCTTTTTTTTATTATTCATTATACTGTAGATGTCCACAGGATTAACTTTGTTGATTGAAAGTTGTGGCAGTGTTTTGTGCAAAAGATTGGAGTTATTAATATGGATATTTTTCAACTTTAATATAGAGGTGACAACTATAATCAATCTGATACAACATCTCATCGAAGGAGAGGAAAAATATTCAAAACTCAGCTTAGTTTCCCATCTCTCCTATATCTATACAAAAACATAGTAGAGCACAATCCACATTTGTTTAAACAGGGACACAGAAACTTTTGAGCTTCAGACAAGCTTAAGAAATGTCCTAGAGACACTCCCAGGGAAAGAAAAGCTCAGAACTCATTTATGTTAAACTGCACAAAATATGCACATTTACAGCTTTATTCAAAGCTTTTTAGTCCACAAGAGGGTCTAACTTATGAGGTAGATCCACATATTTCAAAAACATTAGGATTGTCAAGTGATCTCTCCGTAACTCCGTTCACGTCACATTCTCCAATATATCCAATACTCTGACCAAATAACGAAATAACAACTTTTTCCCTTTTTTTGAGGAAGGCTTCTAATTTTGGAAGTAGAAAAGTGACAATAGTACCTCCAGTGATTGGACAGCTCTACTACCAGGAAAAATATATGTTGACTCTAGAGAGGGAGAAAAATGGGATTTGAATGAAAAAGTACTTGAGTGCTTGTGGTTTGTGCACGGACAGAAATAATTTAACTGCTTGGATTCTGTCTGTCACTTCCCCATTGTCTTTCATGGAGCTATTCAGCATGGTATAGCATAAGGATTGGGCTATAGCTCTTATCTTGGGTGAATTTGTTCTTACTAGTACTGGAAAACAACCCTCGGGTTTGTAGGCCTGAAACTATCCTGGGGATTTCAAAGGGAATGTCACCTGTGATACAGAATACAACAGGATGATTAGATGTATGTAAAACATTTCCCATAAACCTCTAGAGTGCCATTTCTTCAGGCTGGCTGGGCACAACATGATAAAGATCAGCTTTACCTGTGACATATTGAGGTCTTCGTCCCTAGGAGGAGATATCACCATGTGTCCATATCAGAACAGGGCTAAATGAGATTAAAGCTTCCAGAGAGAAGGATGCAGGCAGGAAGAAGTACATCTAGTTACTGGTCTCTTTCATCAGTTAAAAGCATTGAAAATCAAAAGCCACATTTAAGTATTCTGACCTGGTCTAATGGAAAGTGTCCCTGCCCACAGCAGGGGGTTTGGAACTAGGTGACCTTTAAGATCCCTTTCAAACCAAAGTGTTCTATGGGTTGGAAGAGAGTTTATTCAAGAGCACAGGTTCCCCACTGCCATTTCCATGTTGGCTTTTCTAACAAGTTCTTTCCGCATCACAAGCACCACTGAATGTCTCCAATTTTCCTATTATCAATATTTATGAAAGATGAGCTGAAAAGCAGGAAGGCGAGAGAGTGCAGAATCAACTTCAAAGTTTTAAATATAGTAAGGGCAACAAGAATTTGAGCCTTTTTAGGAAGGAGGAAAGCAGAAGAAATGAGATAACTTAGATGAATCTGAACATTATAAGAAATCCTAATGTGAGAAAAAAAAATCAGAGATTTCATCAAAGAATATGCTCAAGTATCAAGGAACAAGCAATTTTGGAAGCGGTCTAATGTCACGACACCAACTCAGCAGGGATCAGATCTCTGAATCAGACAAGAGACATAATAATTATCATTTGAGAGACAAGTGCTTTAAAGAGCCTTGAATAGAAGAGATTTAGATACTGACAAGAGAGGCACATGGAAATCCTGCCACCAGCAACCACTACCAAGCAGGGATATTTCCTCATCAAAATGTTCAGAATAATGCCATAAGCTATGTAAGGGAAAAGATTGATAGGCAGCACAGAGTTAAGATTAATGATGAGTCTCTAACCACCTAATTGCAGCTGAATATCTGAGTGCAGCAAATCACACCAAATATAGTGAATATAATCAAATGTATTTCCTGGGCCTTGATGTGCAGGGGAAATATCTCTCCGGTGCTCCTGAACATCCCCAGTTTCCAGATGAATCAGTCAGATGCCTGTTTCAAGCTTTCAAGACCCACTCAAAGATGTTCCCTATATGAGGGTAATTATTCACAGAATGGCAAAGCCCATTCCCTTGGGGGTTATCTGGGCTCTTTCTGCCATGGTTGGTCCTTGGCAGAGGTCTGTGGCGGCAGTGTTATGCAGGATCAGAAGCCCCAATATTGGTTTTTTCAGCATAAGTTTTTCCTGCACTGTTTTCTCCAGCAATATGATCACCACCATGAATCCACCTCTCCCTCTGTGCCACCAAACCGCAAGAAATAGATGATCCTGGAAATGATCCACAAATAACCTGGACATAACCCTCAAAATAACTTTACAAATGCTGTCCCGTATTTGGGAGGAATGAGTGGCTGCATCGACATTGCTCTGGGGAGAGAGCAAAGCTCACACATTCTGACTGCTGATCTGTACACACTGTAGTAAATTAAAATTAATGTCCTCTCCTATAAATCCAGCCTGGGGTTCTTATCTCAGCTAGGCAATGGAAGAAGTGGATCCAGAGTTCTTCAGCAATATATGGCTTCCTGTGAATCAGGTAGCCCACCTGAAGGAGGAGAATGGGATGGGACAGGATTGTTGTTGCCATCTTCTCCTGAAAAAGAAAGGAACTTTACTATTGCACAAGGAGTATCAGAAGGGTTGCAGGCAGCTTTATCTCCCCGGCAGCCCTGGGCTTTGGGAAAAAAACTGCCAAGAAGCCTTAAATTTATTGCCACAGTTTTCAGTACAGTGTTGAATGCTAAATGATGACTGTTCACATTCAAGTGCTGAGTACAGTACCTGTCTGTTCTTGTCTAGGGACCTCAGAAAAATAGATGTATTGGTAGTTACTTCTTTTAGTGCAAATATTTTCACTCCATGAGATCAGGGAAACCTGTGTTTCCCTGATCTTCAAAGCGTTTTAGAGCCATGCAATGGTGAGATTTTTCCTAGAAGCATTGTCTATATTGGGTAGACTCCTTAGGTTCTTCCACACAGTCTATCTTGGACTCAGATCTTCACTAAGACTCACCACACCCAAGATGATCCAGGGAATATTATATTCAGTTCGTAATCCACATCTAAGGAGAGCCGGCAATAACCTTTGCTTTGACCCATGTGCACTTTCAAGGTAGCCCTAATTTTTTAAGAACTATAGACCGTCTCTTATACAAACCAAAACCACTGAATTCTTTCCAGTTCCTCCCAATTTGCATTTGTCAATGTTTTAGACCACCCTCAGAAAAATTACTGCAAGACAAATATACACAGATGCAGTGATTTTATTTGCTACTGCACTATTTTATGAGTGTGTACCGCAGAGCCTAACTTCAAGGCAAGAAGATTTATGGTGTAATTACTTTAGTATATTGTTGTACAATTTGCAACTAATGGAAAAGAAATTTACTGGCTACACTTCAGCTGTCAGAAAGTCTGTCTGCAGAATAAAAGTGAAATGAATATGTGCTTCTCACTTTGAGTGGAAATGTTAAATGACAGGCATTGCTTAACCAGATCAAATATTTTAAACTTGATCAGCTACCCATATCATAATAAGTAAATTTTCCTGAAAATTAATTATTCCTCATAAGGAAACAGAAACATTTGATATCAAGAAGCAAATAAAAAACTACCCAGCACACCCACTCCCAGGAGAGTCAAGCCCAGTCAATCAACTTTCTAGCCAAGCATAAGAATTAAGAATTCCACATCCTTTTTTAATTGCTTTAATTGGCAGTGTTTCCCAGTGGACTTTCATGTTTCATTTGGCCTTTTTTTCCCCAAGTTGAAAAAAAATGCATTTGATTAATAATCATGTAATTGGATTTCCAGTTCAATATTTAATGTGTAACATCCAGTACTTAGGAAGAGCAAAAGCAAAGACTTGTCTTCACATTTGACATAAGACCTTTTTGATAGAGAAAAAAACATCATTCATATCAAATATTTTGCAACTTACATTTCTCAGCATCTTGCCAATCGGTTCAAGCTAGATGCCTGGTAGTAAACATCTCTTCTACTAGAAACACAGAAATTGGAAGCATGAAATTGAATGGAGGAGCTTGGAAGAGTTCAGTCACAGTTTTCCATAACCTTAATACTTAAACGACTTAATTTAGAAGAAACCCAAACTCAAGTCCCTTGGAAATCAAATCAAAGTTTTCTGTTGCAGCAGAGATGAAAAAGTTGATGCAATCCGATGGGATCTAAGCCTAGAGGGAATTTAGCCTATATAAAATCTCAGTGAACGTGAAAAATTTTTGTTTGATCCTTTGGATTTGGTACAGTTGCATGCTCTCTGAACCAGAGCAGGTAACTATGGCTGTATCTGTTCCTTTCCCCATTTTCTCCCCTTTGCTCACTATGTTTGTATTACACTGGTTAACAATTCCTACTAGTCTGGTGTTATACAAATGATAATATAATATGTCCACATCATAAAACTTCCCCTTAGGCAACTAGAATTAGATCTATAAAAAAACAAACATTAAAATGCAGAAGTACTTTTGTTCCATATTGAAAATGCAATGAAACTTTTGCAAACTTGGCATCAGTCAGGCTCCCATCCAGGATCATGCATAGCAGGGCAGATCTTCATATCCCCTACTTCAGTCTTCTTCCTGGCCCATTTAAAGCAATTATGAGGGTATTAGACAAATCTTGAAATAAGGCAGACTATGAAGCCTTTTAACTGTGTCCATATCAGAAGAAAGTTCTGCCAAAGTTTTCAGTCCCAAATATCTCAGAAAAGCCTTTCAAGGCACTTTAAAGTAGTCAGTCTTCATGTCGTTACCTATGCAGCTAAGGGGAGCTGAAAACACTGAAGCACTACCACATTTTGAATTGAAGTTTAACTTCTGGTGATGTTCTGTTCTTTGATAAAGTTCTCACCCTACATGCCAGTTTTCAATAAGGACCCTTCAAAAGGCGGTGAAGTGTTTACCTTGACTTCTTGTTGATTGTTCACCACTCTCCAAGTTTCTGATCATTTCACATGGACAGATTATCAAACAGGACTCCTCTGACCATGCCCTGAGCTGATGGGCACACCTACAAAGGGACAGAGACAGTTCAAAAGGACTCATTGAGAAATTCAGTCAAAAAATTAATATGTAAGTAAATTAATCTTTAATTGTGATACACATAAGGTGACCGTACTTCTTCAACTTCTTGTCTTCTCCCAGTGGAAGTGAATTCAATTTCAAGACATTGTTCTGGAGCAGGTTTATAACTCATACCAAATAAATTAAGGCACTACAAAGGTACCTTATCCTGCAGTCTGAAACATATGGATCTTTAAGAATATTTTAGTGTGCACAGCACATTGCAGGCATAGGGCAGCCTGTGACCCGGGACAGTCCAAAGCCCAAAGGACAGCCTGTTCTCTCATGCTTGGTCCTATTCCTCTGCTCCTGTGGGACTCCAGCATGCCCAGAACATTGGCCTCCAAGGTCACATCTGCCAGCATATACCTTTCATCACTACTCTAACAGGAACCAAATAAATCGTTTAACCTCTTCCTTGACTGATTTTCCTTCACATAGAAAAGGCAATGGTATTGTTGTCTCTTCCAGAATAATGAAAAAACTCCCACTCAAATGTTTATGAAAAAAAAAATTACTTCTGTGGCAAAATGGAAATTATTCTGGAGAAAAAGAACTCTCATTATATAAGTTTATTGCTAGTGACAATTACACAGATTTTTTTATTTGTATCTATAAAGGCAACGAAAATGACATGAGCCTAGTGGCAAAGGCCTGAAACAGAAAAGTCAAATATTTTCCTAACCAGTAAGAGTCTTAGCACTGACTTGGGGAAGGGTATTTATGGGCCCATTATAATTCTCCACAGCTCTATAAATCTGAGATGAGCATTGACTAACATATTAAACTCTTGGTAGGGATTGAATTGTTAATGTAGACACCAAGCTATGACCACACCTTTCAGCACACAGGTCTGTGAGCCTATAATTACTACTTTTCTCTGAGTTAGCTTTCACCCATGTACTTGGGTTTGAGAGAGGAAGTGGATCTTTTTCATGCTCCACTGAGCTGGAAACAAAGAAATTACAAATGAACTTAGATCCTCTCAAAGGCTTACTTTCTTTAAAACTCCAGATTGTTGTGAGGCAGCCTTTCATATGTGCAGTCTTCTCTGCTGCCTATGAATTTAAACATGGCTTTTAAAAATAATGTGAGTTTGGGGTGAGCAGATCTAAATAATCTTGCCCTGATGAAATTATTCATATGACATTAGTCCATTTCTGAGCCATTACACTAACAAGCACTGTGCAAATACAGGGAATATCTATATATGACATATTGACCTGAATGCCAAATACCCGAGCCTTCTACATTAACAAGCTGATGGGTACTATTATAGTAATTATGCCAAATAAACCAAAGCTGACTTTGAAGGTCTGACTACAAAAGGAAAACCAAGAACATAAAGATTGATGGAGTCTCCAGCTGCGCTGAAGCTTATTTTGTATTAAACCCCTTGTATCATTTTATTTTGGTTTGGCTTGTAGGATATCTCCAACACCAAAAAGTTCCATTTCTCCCCTAATTCAGAGCACTCTGCCTAACAGAACTGTGGAGGTAAGCAAGAGGGAAGCCCTGCCCTTGGTTGTGGTCTTCATGCTGATGTGGCTTCTGACCCAGATTTCAGTTACACTTTGATGACCCCATTTGCCCACATCTATCATTTCCAGGTCTCCACATCTACACAGTGAAGAGGTCTACAAAACTTTTTCGTATTTGCTGTCTCTTGGACTAACCTGGGCTGCAAGACTTAGAGCATTTTCTGCCTCAGGAGAGGAAACAACTGTCCTGGCTTCTTGAGTTCCTTCACAACCAGGCTACCTGGGAAGCAAGGGCAGCACTCGTACAAACTCCATGATATGAAGACTGGGAAGATGAAGAGTTAATATATCTCTTGACCAGAATGGCTATATCTCTTTTATGTAGCTGTACCCACCAGATAACACTGTGCTCCAGGAGGAGCAGCATTTTCTGTCCCATATCTGATCCAGGCTGACTTACCAGAATAGATCTGACTCACACGTACCAGCCTGCTCTCCGCAGGAGTGAGGGATGAAGACACAGCTTCCCTCAGATGGTGGACTTCATGATCTGCAACTTTCTCCTCTATTTCCAACTCACTTCCTTTCATAAATCTCTCAACATCCATAAAGAAGGGCTTTGTGATACATTATATGACAGGAGATACCATATGAAGGACTCAATTGCATGTAACTAGTTTATATCTCCATTTTTCCTTTTTTTTTTTTTTAAGACTGGCTTTCCCTCCCTTTTTTTCCAGTGCTAAAAGTGGTCAATATTGACACCACTGATGATGAAGGAACCCAGAATTATCTGAGACAATAATCTCATTCACACATACACAACCTTCCTCTTTCCCTGCAGCAAAACCCCTATCTGCTACCAGCCTGTCCTTCCACAAAAATCTCCAAATTATTCAATTCCCTCAAATCCGCAGGAGAAATGACATTTCCTCATGAGATGAAACGCATAACTTGTTTTTGACAAAGTAAAAATGCCAATGAGTCATCATCTCCCCACATCACACATCACTTCTCCCCACATCCCACTAAACCATTCTTTCATGTAGTTTGAGAAGTCTGTCCCAGGTAAAAACTATCACAAAGCTGGCAGAAAGACATTAAACTGATTTTCCAATAAAAATTATGGCTCTGTGACACCTTAGCTGAAGGTCTGCTGTGGTATGTTTGCACAGCAGTTTGTGTAGCAGAGCCATGACCTATTTTAACACTAAATCAAAAAGACAAGTAGCAAGACACAAAATGTTTCTTGGATTCCATAATCCAAAACCATTTCTGGTCTGGTCACATACTTAGTACTACAGGAAACACCTTTTCTTTCTGTTAGTTCCACACATCATATATATGATTACAGTATCAGTAATATTAATCATAATATTGTTATGAAACATAAAGCAGGTTGAAATTACACACATTCTCCAGAAAATAGGAAAGAGAATTTATCCAATGCCTCTTTGCTCCAATCTTATTCAGATCCTACTGAGTGCTCTCTCTGATTTCTTCTTTACCTTCCCATGCTACTTCTGAATTCATATTAAATTGCAGTTCCTTCAAGACAAAAAGCAAAACCTGTGACTTTATTTCAGTACAAACAACTCAGTACTATTGTTTTCTTACTCAAGACAGCTCCAAGGAAAGATTTTTCTTCACATTGCCCTGCCAGTAGTCCCTATCAGCCAAAGTCCTGTATGCACACAGTGATCAGCACTGAATGCCCCAGAAAAAGTTACGAAACTTCCACAGTTGTGGAAGTTTCCCACCTTAGGGAAGTTTGTTCCTAGTGGCAGGATGCTAGTGGCCAGTTCAAGCATTCATGTACAGAGCTAATGGAATTAAAGACTATCTGCAGTGCTCAGGAAGCAGCAGGTAATATGGTGAAGAAGGAAACAATGAAATGCTTGAAAAACACCTTGGATCACAGATACATTTTCTTGTTTTTAAGCATTCATTCCATTTATTTCAATAATTCATGCCAAGGTGATCAGGTTTCTCAAAATTTCTATGCCCAGAGATGAGGAGAATTGTAGCGTGCTATGAGCATCATAGTCCAAGTACATATATTTTAGGTACCTATGTTCCCATAAAAGACCATGACTTTCCCTTCCTGAAGACAAACTATTGTTCTGAAAAGTGATTTTCATATTGCCAGCATGTCCTTACCCAAATCTGCTGCTTGGGAAAATGCTCAGCCATGCTAGAACCACCCACTCATTGGTATGGGCAATCCCAGAGTGGTCAGGCAAAACACAAGACAAAGAAGGCCCATTGTCTTCTGATGGTTCCTTCTTAAACCAGCAATATTTGATGAGATGGAAACATGGTTGATAGGATTGTATCTTTTAGCACATGGTGGAGGCTTGTAAGCCCTCAAAATGGCCTAGGTTACCCTGGAGTGCTCTCCAGCTGTCCTGTTAAAAGTACAAATCAAAGCTGCCATGTGCTGTCATCACATGGGCTGCGAGCTAAACTGAGTTGGAAAAATAGCCCATGTAACACAGTAAGCTGTCACCAACAACAGCCATGATATTTCATCAACATACCTTCACAGCCTCTGGTAGTTTGTGTCCTGAACTCAGGTACAGTTTCAGCCCCAGCAACACCTTACAGCAATCAGTCCAACAGCACTTTCATGACCTGCATCACCTTTGATAAAGGAGAGGATATGTAACTAAGCTAAGGCTTTCAAGGGAAATCTGAAAGGCTCAAATTACCACAAACTATAAAATGAGTAATATGCACTTATGCATCTTAATGGGACTGACAATGGCCAATTTGGTGCACTTTAGGCCCCTATTAATAGCCAGGTTTCACAGACAGTTGAATAAAACACACTTCCCTGGAGTGATATAACAGCAAGGGAGGACTGACCAGGGATGACTCCTGTTCAAGTGAGTTGATGAATATGTAAACATAACAATAGTTGTTGCTTCATCAGTTCCTTCTGAGTTTATCTGTTGCAGAAAAGGTTAAGCATATTGACCAGGTGGTGCCTTTTGTGATATGTTTATTTTATTAGTGCATGTCCTTGAACTAATGTTGCATTTCATACGTACCTGCCTGATAAGCGAGTGAAAGAACTTGGCAGAGGGAGGGAGGACAGGAGGGAGACAGGTGCATTTCAGTACAGATAAGCAGTTCCAATTGTTATGCTCATGCAAAAGGCAGGGACAGAAACAGCTCACCTTGTAGAGGACATATTTGCACACATTTTACTTTTCAAAACAGATCTTGAAGTACCAGGCTGCAGACAGGTCTCATTACAAAATGTCCCTGCTTTTTCCCAATAATGGTGCCATCTGCTTTAGCCTGTGAGGCTATCTCTGTCAGGTGAGACATTTTGGGATAAAAAGGTATACTGAGCTATCTCTCACTAGTTTATTCATAGCCCAAGATAGCCAGGGAGGTAAACTTGAGGAATTCCTGGGTGTGAACTCTCACTGATGGTACTACTCCAGGCTGGCTCTTTCAGGCTGGTGGATGAGCCCAAGTGTGTTGCCATACCATGGCAATTTCCTAACATATACTGTTTGCAGTCTGCACACACTACCTTATGTGGAATCATTACTTGCAGAGGAGCAGCAAGCCTTGGATTGGTCTGGGCTGAAGTATATGCCTAGCCAAGTTTAGAGACAAAAGTACTCTAGCATAGTGAAGTGTTAACTAAGTTCTCAGCTGTCAAATCGAAGACTTACAAAAGAGAAACTGGGGCACATTGAAAAGCATGTGCTTTGCACTGACTTCTATGTCCTGTGGTCCCACTTTGGGGGGTCTACCAGGCACTGCTACAAAGTGAACCCAGCATCCTCCATCAGGCAACTGGCCTTGAGGTTTAACCTGGCAGTCAAAGACCATGTGGATTGAGACCCACTCCAAGGGGCTACCTCCAAGTCAGCTCCTCATCCTCTTGCTTAAGACAAAGTGCTTCTGTTCTGCTCTTGACCTCTCCTGGACCTTTCTTCCTTGAGGAATGCAGCTCCAGCAACCTCATATAGCAATTATGACTGCAGCTCCCCCAGTCATCTTTTCTCTGTGTCTCTGTTACAAATAGAAGCACAGCAAAGGAAACTTTCTCTGGTCCTCAGAAGTGTCTCTGAACTTATATTGCTGCTTTGTTCCAGAACTAACAAATGCCTTTTATTTTAAGTAGCCTTTCTCTCAGGTACATATTTTAGAGGCCACTACAACGCTTTGGAGTTGTAATTTATTTCCTTTGCATGTGCACAGATTTAGCAGCCAGAGAGATTTTCTCTATCATATCACTCCAGTTGCCCACAGGCACTGGCCTCATCCAGATTCACTCCTATCTTTATCTGAGGGCTTGGTTTCCCAGCTCTCCAGCAGAAATTAAAATAGAGCTTGAGCAGACCAGATCATTTGGGAACTTCACAATTTCTGGTTTTGTGGCAGCTCACTCCTGCTAGAAGGTGGACACAGAGATCACTAGCTCATTTCCTATGTCTCAGTGGCATAACAACATTCCCTAACAAGTGCTGTGGAACATGTTCTCTGCTCATCTAAATGCAGCTGGGGTTAAAGTTAGAGGCTTATTATAAACTGAGCACAATTAGCACACAGCCATCAGGTCTATGATTCTGCAGCATCAATAACTCCCCAGCTTCTCTCTGATTTTCCTCTCTTTTTTCTCCTCCTCTGCCTCCACACCATTTTCTTTTCTTTTCACTTTCTCAAGCCTTAAGAGACCTCCTGTTTTTAGTATTTCTACACTTTGTTTTCTTTTATGAGGGATTTACCCACCCTCTTTCAATTCTCTTGGCTACTCTCCATCTTCCTCATGTCAACCAAGAAATTCCTCACAGCTGCACTTCCCATCTTGTGTTTTGCCACGCTCATCCTTTTGTTTGTGTGCATGTATATGAGTGTGAGAGAAATCCAGCCAGCCTAGTGACATGGTTTGAATCCTATGCTAATGGGAGGTAGAGTCAAACACTCCATCTCTCCTTACAGCAGCTGCTTCCCTGAAGACCAACAGCCATAGCTCAGTGATAAAGACCAAGCTCACAGCCCCGGGAGCACCTGGAAGAGCCCAGAGCTTTTGCTCTGACATGCACATTTACCATCAGATTTGTTGAAGCCATGCAGCTGCACTCCTCCCTGCACAATTCTGCTGTTGATCTGTGCTGGCTTTTTACTTTTATAGCAGACAGCTGTGCCCCATGAAGATACTGGGCAGGATTTAATCAATAAATGTTAAAAAACTATCCATTTTTCCCCTTATTCACTCTCCAGACTCACAGCACAGGCTGTTTTTCTCCTACATGCACTGGCTCCTTTTTCTGTCTCTCTCCCTCTTGCCCTCAGACCTGTACCAGCAGCTGTACAACTGGTGTTGTTGCTGTGCCAGGGTCAGATGCTCTCCCACATTGACCAGAAATTATAACTGACAGTGATCCTGGACAAGCAAGAATCACTGTTGATGTAAATCAATTATTTTGAATAAAAATAAATACTGAGTCCTACAAACTCTGTCCATAATCCATTACCTCTGAAATGCCTCTATCCCTATTTATGACTCAGCATCTGGTAGAGAGATGAATCCAAACTTCTATACTATCCCATTAAAACCATCTCCAGAATGATTTCTTCGTGTATTTCCTAAAACTGTACAAAACCACAAGAGCAGTTGAGTGAAAAACAGAATAATTCACAGCTATCATAGCGACAATGATAAAATATGCGCTTCCTGCTTATTCGTTTTGATTAAGACAATTATTCACACGGCATCAGGTGTTTGGAAAGAAATCCATCTTGCGGTTTGTTAATCAGAATAACAGTATACTCTAGACTATTGAGAGAGGTAACTTTCAGGGCTGAAAGGCATTGCCATTTGTTTTCTATAGAACGATGATAAGAACCTGCACACTATTTTAAGCCCAAAATTTGATGCTGCTTGTCAGTTAGCATTTCCACGCTGGAAGAACTTAAGCATATAGTTAATTTTAAGCATATGAGGAGAGGCATAAAATTCAAGATGAGTATTTGTTACCTTCAAGTTGAGTCAATTTTACTAATACTTCTAACATTTTCAACTGCTGTGTTGGAACACAGCTCAGAACAAGCTTAATAGCAGAAGTGAGTTTGGTGCCTGTTCTCTCCCTACCACCTCCATGTCGTGTATTCCACTCAGTCCCCCGTGGGACCACCAACATTCCTTCCTTTCTTGAGCTCCTGACATCCACTTTGCAGTACTTTCCAAGCTCCTACCTTCCCATGTTGCAGCCTCCTCATAGCATTGTGTCCCTGGGCTTGTTCCTGGCATTGTTTCCTTACTGCTAGACACTGGATATGTGTAAATCCTAAGTGAAAATGCCCGTGTTAGCTTGTTTTGCTCTACTCACAGCTCCACATCAGCAGACTTCTTTTCTTCTCATCCTCTAACATCACTCTGATACTTTATCGTTAGCACATGCACGTGACATCACCAAGCACTACAGTGTCTCACTTGAGGAACGGCTGCATTTCAGTTGTCTTTGCATAGCTTATCAATTTTGATGTTACTTTGGGGCTCCAAGTGAAGCTGTTCCACAACAGTGTGATCTTGTAAATAATCCATTATAAATTATTCTTTGTCTTCACACAGGTAAACAAACGTCTCACACCTTGCAGATGTTGTCAGCTGTGGTGAAAAATCACAAGTTAGCTGTTGATTTTAGCAGAACAATCAGCACAAAGTGTCAAAAGGTGGCTGTGCCTCTGCCCTACCGTGTGGCATGATCAGCTTGAGGCAGATACATTTTTTAGGTATGTTCTGGGTTTTGCAAAACAGGACAGTTGAGGACAGGTTGCAGTCCTACAGGCATGGTGAGCAGATCACATCTGTCTTGTTCATCAGTTTTTCCAGCTTCTGGGAGATCCACTGGAACAAAGTATCACCAGAAGGACTTGTGTTTTATAAATAAGCAATGACAGGCAAAAAGCAATTGAATTAGGTCCCCAAAGCTTTACTAAGACAGATGACCCTTGAAAGCACAGCTAGGATATTAAACATAGTGAAAGTATAATTCTTAATTTCTAGGCATCTGTGAGAATAATTACCATTCTTTTGGGAGTATTGTAGTGACTGTAGCTGGTAGATGTCTAAATGAGACAATATTTCCTTTTGATATTGCATCATTAAGATAACTGATTCTTATACCCAGACAAATGTTTCATATAACTCTTTCCTCCCTTTTCCTAATGTGTGCAATTGTGAGAAAGCAGCACTGTAGGGATTTAGTGGCTGTATCTCTTTATGAGCCTGAACTGTGACATGGAAGACTCAGTGAGTTTATTGATTTTAATTTCTTATATTTGGGATTTATCTTTTCAGCTTTTACTTAACAGCTGAGAATACTCACAGTATTGACACAGAAGACTGGCTACCCAAGGGCGAATTTCAGATCCTCATTTCTCCACCTGTGCATTTATTTGTTTTCTTCTGGATGGATCCCAACTGCCAGGCTTTGATCCAGGCTTTGATCAAGAGTGGTTAACGGGTACACCCTGAGAGAGCATTCCTCTCTCTTAGTCTCCACAACCAGAGCTGGGGGGGGTGGGAGGGGGCTGAGGCAGACTTTAAGCAGACTTCCATGATTATCAGAGGGAAAGATCAGGTATTCCCTTTGAAGATCCTTTGTTATTGAAATCTCGATTATCACCTATGATTTGGTCTGAAAACCCTAAACTATAAGGCACACAGTACAGTTTTCTAGGGGGTAAAGGGATTTGAAAGACAGGTTGATAGCTGTGGGTGCCAGGATATTTATTTTTCCCAGGAAGACAGCCAGAGTGGTCCTGAAAGCAACAGTAGAGAAAAGCTAGTGACAAATCCCGTTTTCAGGCTGTTACATGAGAGTCACCATCCTGCTTTGCAGCAGTGAGGAAAATGTAGAGAGCTTTTGGCTTAAAGCAGGCTCAGCACGTCCTGGGCCATTTCAGTATAGGAAGGAGTGTTGAGTCAGGTTAATTTCCTTACTGGAGCATTTAAGGACTAAGCTAATAAGGAGCTTTATGACTGAGAATTCGTGTGGCAACATAGAGAAGATGAAGAGATGTGAAACAACAGGTGGAGTGTGTCTGTCATTCCCAGAAAATTTCTCCTGTGGATGCATTACTGAACTTTGGTGCTGGGAGGAGCAATATCTGTCAATGATTTGTGGTTCACCTTGTTCACTTACCTGCTCTTTTCTCCACGGCACCATTTTTATCTTCTTCACCTCGCTTAACATCTATGAGGCAAGTATTTATACCCCATTGTGTCTCTACATTCCAGTGTGCAGAGCCATAGGCTGGATGTTGCTGCCACATTAGATATTGCTGCTAGAGAGAATTAATGGCCATAGGTTGCTAAGGGTAATGAACTCCAATGACTTTCTCACTTGACTGTTTTTGTTCAGTAACACAGGGATTGATGTAGGACTTTCTTTAAAAGGTATTCTACTTATGTGTTTCCTTGCCTCCTTTGGTCCCTCCACCCTCCCTTCCTTTACTTTCTGTCTTCCAGTATTGCCAAGCCTGGCAGGCCAGGGCTGCTTTCTCCATCCTCTGTTTTGAGTTAGGACCAATACCAACCAGCCACAGGGGAGAGCTATGTCCAAAGCCATTTCCAGTTCTCCCCTATGTGAAGGGCCAGCATGCATTCATGCCAGTTATGGATGAGTGGACTCGTTCATGGACTGGCTTCTTTCTGCTGTGTGATTTCCTGGCCCTAGTGCTGTGTTTTCCTTGGCGCAATGCGTAAGACAAGAAGGAATTTTTACGTTGAAATTTCTCCGGCTCTGGGAAACATTTCCCCACACATATGTCCTAGCAAGAGATCTACTGCATCCCTAATTGCACTCAGCACTTGGAATGTGGTGACGTCTCCACATTTCATGACCAAACATAGTCGTTGCCATTGCTCAAGAGTAGAATAGGCCCCAGCCTAAGGTCCTTTATCTACTGCTTTCATCATGATGTCCATTTGTACCTATTTGGAGGAAAGTTGTGCTTTCTGCTGCTTATGATGCCAAGCTGCCTGGCAAAAGATATTTGCTGTAATTGTGGTATTTTTTCTCTTCTCCTTTCAGCTTTTTAGGCAGCAGTGAGTCAGTCTTCTGCTTCGTAGTTCTCTCCTTTGCATCTCTTCTAGTCTCAGGCAAGACTTTCCTAAAATCGATGAATGCTCACTGCAAGCTGATCCATAACAGGCTTAGTGCTTCAGCTTTGCTTTCTTCCAGGGACTGTTTAAGTAAGGACAAGCCACTGTTTTATCTGATGAGAGGATAATGAACAGGGGTGCAGTTCTATTGCGCTGTACTTAAGCCCGTATGTCACACCAAAACTGAGGCTAGTGTCACAGTAAGCCTATTGTCAGCTGTACCAGAATGAACTCTTTGTACAGTAGCTTCAGATAATCCTGGTATTAGTGAGTCCTGAAAACAACCACAGCATGATTTAATCAAACAAAGCACAAACAGTTCTCACTTAGACCGCGAGGGGAAATGATAAGGGTCATTTCATCCCTTCATGTCTAATGCAGACTATGGCAGATGGAGGAACCATGGGGAATACTAATAGAATGGGATAGGAAGGAGAGCCTTCTCTGCAGGGAACACCTGACCCTTCAGTTATCCTTCATCCCAGGTACCTCTTGAGTGTTTGAACAGCAATTACTTCTTTTGCAGTCAAGAGCACACACAGCTCCTCCCACAACCTTGTCATGCACTGACTCCTGTCCAGCTCAGTGCTTCTCACACACATGCACCTTTCCTCGGCTAAAGCTACTTCAGGTGTCCTCTCCCCTAAAAGTGAGATTCCTATATTTAGTATCAGACTGGACACATTCACTGTCAGTGGCTCTATTACAGCTGTTAGCTCACAGTGAATAGCCCCTGCTTTCTTTTTACAGATGCAAAGTATCCTTTTACCAGTGCAATTTGTAAAATCAACATTGTAAAACAAGAGCTTTCACCTTTTTCCTTTGTTTCCCTAATCTATGGATTTATTCAGGATAGTTTTTTTGTTTCTTATAGAAAATGTAGCTAACCTTGAGTTTTGGATGAACATACAAATTGCACCCACCAGATTAAGATTTGTCACTGTTGATCTTCTAGAGGGGGTAAAAGAACCCTTTAGTAACCCCACAGTAGCTTGGCTGAACTGCTTACTGTGCTGACTAAATTAATAGAGGTAAGTGGATAGCTTTCCACTACATCATGCAATATAGATATAATTCAAGACAACAGAGTGTCAATAGCCTTTAATGACTGCACTTGAATCACCGTAGGTGAGTTCACAAGTTGCAGTCCAAGTGAAGCAGTTTTCTCCAGACATTTCTGCAGAGAGATGGAGCTTGAATATGGAAATAGAGACAAATAATTTTGGGACAGTTTTCAGAGGGGCTTCAGAGAGAAGGAAGAAGAAGGTTTGGCAGCAGAGAAGATGAACAACTGAGGGTTGAAAAAAGAGAAAGCAATCACTGTCAGGATATTTCCACATCCCAGAAGTCAGGCATCAGCATCAAGCCCCAGCCCCTTTTTCCATGTTCTCAAGACATTTCCAAGGAAAGCAGTTGGAACTGTGCACAGAGAGAGATATTTCCCTGCTTGGGTCCTGCTTGAGCACACCAAGTCCTGATCCTTCCACAGGGACTAAGCCCAGCAACAAGGCTGGGGCAGCCCAGAGATTGGAGTTGAGGATATGCCCTATGGGAAATGCTTTTCCCTGCATCACTAGACCAGACCAGCACTCATGCAGGAAGCATAATTAAAACACAGTGCATAGACAAATAACTGCTTTAAAAAAAATATTAACAAACCAGCTCTGGAAGATACAAATCTAAGGGAAAACAAATAATCCACTGGTGTCCAGCCTGACAGTCAGGCTATCAGATGCCAAAAAAAATTATTTCTTTATTTAACTACTGTTTAGCCCTTCCCAACACTTACTATGCTGTGCATTTCTTCCAGTTTTCAAGCAGCTTATACCCCTGAAGCCCAGCTCCACATGTTTCTGGGGAGGAAATGTTCAGTCCTGGCTCCATCTGCAATGACAAAAAAAGTCTTTCCAGGCATAGGGGGGCAAAAGGTGTGCAGTCCATCTTGCAGGTTACTTACCAGCATCAAAAGAAAATGATGAAGGAGATGATCTGAAATGATCTAAGAAGATGAGGATTAGCTCCATGCCACTGTGGAAGGAGATTCCCAGCCTGCCTATGTAAACAAAGGCAAGGATGAGTTCAACTCCTTAACTCAGCATAAACCAAACTACCTCTTCTCTGCTGTACTATTTTTTTCTGCCAGATTAGTGAGCTGTATCAGCATAGAGAGAGTCCTACAGGTGCCAGAGCTTGCAGAGCTAGGTCTTAAATGTTAGATTGGAGACGAAAGAAGTTTAGTGAGCAGCAGTCAGCAAGGAGACATTCTTACCCCATCTGATGGTACTCTGAGGCTGGTGAGACAGGGATTGAACTTCAGCACTTGTGTGCCCTTCTTGATCTGTACTTACATCTGGAGAAAACAATTTATAATACAGCCAGAATAAAGTATAGCCTATAATGAACACAATACCATCTCTGCATAGGAGTATAATATAATTCCATTACATATTTGGGGGGTGGATGTGACAAGTGTTGATCAAAGTTATGTAAAGGAGTTCTTGCTCCTGCAGGACCAGTGACACTTGTTGTGGATTGCTCATGGACTCTCACAAAAGTCTGTTTAACATCTGATGGCTTGGCTCTGCTTGAAGTACAAGCCATTGCCATTTTCTGCTCCTTTGGGTAGGGCCAAGTCTGCTCAGCACGGACCTCCTCCAGCCTTTACAGAGGATACCTGGCCTCTCTGGCACCCACTTAACAGGATATTAAACCCAATCTCCTGCCAGCCAGGAAGAGTGGCTGGCAGAGTCCTCTGCAAACACTCTCCTGTACTTACTGTACCTATTGTCAGTGAAAGAGAGCTGCCTCAAAGATGCACATAGAACAGGCTGGCTCTTCAAAACCTGCTAGACACACTCTGCCAAGAAGCTCCCTCACAGAGCCAGGCTGGCCTGGGGAAGATGGCACAGCCACATGGCCAGTTCCATCCTGAAACCCAGCCAACATCTTCCTTGGTGCCCTGGTCATTCAGGAATGAGTCACAGCCTTGGCCATGACTTTCCCATATTCCAGAGAGCCCCAGCATGCACATTTGTCACACACTGACGTATGTTTAGAGATTTTCGCTTTTTTCTCCCTTTTTTTTTTCTTTCTTTTTTTTTTACTAGATATTGAATCTTATGGTGCATTGTTGTCTGATTAGCTAACAGCCTCCTGGTGCCTGTGGGAATTACTACATACAATGCTTTTAGAGAAGTTATTTGTACTGCTTTTACCTGCCACTCTCCATATTGATCAATTGTTGTTTTCAGGAACTTATTTCTGCTGTATTTCAAAGATCACCTTACTTTAAATCCACTCTGTCTCCTGGATACATGTTAGCAAAAGAAGTATGGGTTGTGTCACATTTTCTCTGACTATTATTCCATATTAAAAGAAGATTAATTAGAACGACTTTGCTTAATATGTCATGGTGCAGTGAGAGGACTTTCAGTTCCCTCAATTTAAAGTACTTAAGGCTATTCCTCCTGTTACATCCTGTGTTTGCATCATTTATATTTTTTCCTTAAGTAATTTTTACTTCTGTTGAAGTCTGGTGGGTAAGAGCCCTGGAGCCTGCAGGCTAATGTCTGCAGACCAGCCCTCCCTCACCAGCACTCTGAGAGTGTCCCCCAGGAAGGGTGACTGCCAAAGGGAGCAGCCCCTAGAAAGAGGGTGAGGTGCTTCTTCCAGGTCTGGGACTAGGTCCCAACCCTTGAGCAGAGATACATGGATAATTGAACACAGGGAGAGAAATTCAAAACGAGTCCTCTGACAGGTAAAAAATTATAAAGAACAAGTAATAAACAATCTGCTTTCAAATACAAGAGAGTGACAAATACTTGTGTATAATCTTGTCTGGTACAGAAATGATACAATATATAGTCTTACACTGCATGTGTATCATGAAATATCACTAGGATATTTCAATGGGACTTCAGTGTCTGGAAAGAAAACTTCACAAGGACAATTTTCCAGTACTTTTTGATGAGGCACATTCTTCCCTTATAACATCCTAAAACTCAATCAAAAAGGATGGTGACTTTAAGTCTAACCTTCTGCTTCTCAATACACTCTCATACTGAAATTTATAAGCTTCTGCTCCTCTTTTTTAAAAAAAAATACTAACAATTTGAAAGTCACCTAAGCCCAACTATTATTGTTTGGCTGCTCACCATTTTAGACAGAAAGCTGTTCAGAGGGGAAGACTTGAGCATTGCAGTCACACTAACAGGAGATATTTGTCCATGGTGAAGACTTCCCTGAAGACAATAGCAATGCAACATTGGTAAATTTAATCCATTGCATCACTAGTTTGACATTCCTAGCAGCCACTGGCAGAGAGTTCCCAGGGACTCGGTGCTCACCCAACTTGTCTCCTGTCTATATCAGGGGTAGCATGCCAATCAAGGATGAAGTGGGAAGGAAAGCTTTGGAAAATACCATCACATAAGTGGAAAACAATGCAAAATTCTTAGCTTAGGTTAATTTCAGAAATTGTCCAGTCTAGTGTCTAATGTCAGCAGGTTTTCATATTGATGATGAAGTGGGAAAAAAAGCAAAATGAAAAACAAACAAAAATTATTTCTAGCTGATGGAAAGAAAAAAACAGACATACATATATGAAAAGTCACAGAGATATAACAGCTTCCAAGTTAGTTACTGCCAATAAAGTGATTGCTGTTGACTGCAGAGTATCCAGGATATGTTATTTGTATATATTAATGAGGAAAAAAAAAATAAATCCAACAATTTGGGAGCATAGTGCAGAGAGAAACTTCCTGGGTCATAATGTCCAGACTACGAGTATCCCAGGCACCACATAATTGACTCCTTTTCATCTGAGTTATCTCTGGTCTTCCAGATTGATGTGGAAAATATGTAAAACAGGAGAAGCAATACTAGCAATGAGAAGGTAAAAAATGACTGTACCACAAACAAAGCCACATCAGCTCTGAGAGCAACCATAAACATAACAATGTGTAAGGTTCAGACAGGTAAGGCAAAGACTGCAGTGTAGTGAGAAGTCTGATAAATTTTTGAAGAAATGTGTTGTGGTCTTAATACACCTGTATCACAGAAGTGTCAGAAGGGTTCCAGGACAGAGGCACCCAAGGAGAGAGTGTGGACTGGGGGGCTGTCTGGTGCCTCACTCCTGCTATGCTCTGGGTTTTCTTCCACTCCTGCCTGATGGTAAGTGAACACTCTCCATCTTGGCTTCAGTCCATGGTAATGAAAAACTCAGCTTAATGTAAGCAGAGATTGACACAGATGGGAACACAGCTGTGTCCTGCAGGGTAAACCTGGTTAGAAGAGTTCAGAGCTGCTGATTCACTGCTTTTACCAAGTGCTTTACTGTCCACTGTAGCATCAGCATCAACAACTGTCCTCTCTTCCTTGTCCTGCAGTGTCCACTAAGCTGCATGGTTGCATTTCCATTCAGTAGTCTTGCCTCCAGCAAGTGTAATTATTCTGTGAAAACTGAGATTTGGGAGCTCAGTTCTCCTTGGATAGAGGTGGAAATCAAGTCTTCGTCTTCTATCAAATCAAAGCCCAACGTCTTTTACAGGAAGGGAAGGAAAGGGAAAAGCAATAGCAAACTACATGAGGCAGAGAGAATTGATTGCAACCAGCCATATGTAATTACATTGTGGAGGACATTTAATATTTCATCTTGATCTTTGCTGTATCAGGAGAGCAAAGAAAATCAACATATGAGGAAAAGAGAGGCTGCAATGTTACTTGACTTAAATTGTAAATTCTCACAAGCAAAACCATGAGGTACTTTCAGACAACCTGTACTGCTGTTGCCTGAATGTATGTGACCCAAATTCCAAGAAGAACCAGAGAGCCACTCCACCTGCTTGGAGACAACAGTGGCCCTAAGCCACCATGGCAGGTCCCCAGCACAGCAGGTATTTAATCCAATTGTCATAATGAGTTTCTCTCCTCCCTTTGCTCCTGGGCAGCTACAGACATACTGGCAAAGGGCTCTCTGGTTAACCACTGCCAAGGAGGAAAGAGATTTGAATCCCACAGTTCCATCCTCAAAGCCATACCTTTTAAACAACACAACGTGTGGGGTTTGGTTATGACTGGTGTAAGCAATGTACACACACATGGGAAGAGACAATTATTGCTCAAGAAAGTTTACAGTCTTGAATGGAAAAGATGAAAAGGCTCTGGAGCAAGATAAAACAGAATAACAAGAGGAAGGGTAGAAGCAAGGATCCCTGCTACACTAAGGGCATATAGTACTGAAGGCTTGCAAATCCTCCAAGAAAGCATATCTAGTCGATCCACTCAGCCTCCACTGCCTTCTACTTCTGATGTCTGGTCCTAAAAAAATAAGCCGTACATCTACTCTGATGGAAGAAAGCCAGTGGCAGCACCTAGCAGGAACCTCCAGAGGGGAGGATAAGGCATTACTGAGCATCTTCACACATCAAAATATATAACCTTAACCTTATAACTCTGACTGGACCAACTTGTCTTTAGAGTTTGGCCACCTACCACAGAAATGCAGCTCCCTGAGGTGGTTCAGAGCTGGCTCGAGCTACAGCTTACTTCACAGAGGGAATAATTGCCCCAAGAGCTCCACATGCTCATCCTTCCTGCAGCCTAAAGCTGCCAAACACCTCTCTGTTTGCCTTCATCACTTCCACACCCTGCCAGCTGCGATTCAGCTGTACATATTAATTATTGTAGAAGAGGGGCAGATTTACTCATTGCTCCAGATGATTAATCAGCTAGTCAGGCATAACACCACCCATGCTATTGTAATTGCAGTCAAATAATAATGTTATATGCACTGCAATCATAGGCATCATCAAACACCAGAGGAGCCTGGTAATATAAGCAGTGTCATCTGTTCACAGGCTCTACAACCCCAAATTATCTACACTCTGGAATACTTTCTTAAAGACAGCTCATGAGATCAAGGTCTCAGTACAGAGAAAAACTGGAAACAGACCAATGATGGACCAATGCCGCACATGTGCATTTTTTTCCATTCTCCATTTCATACAGGAGAAATTTCTCCTCCAAATTTTCAAACTAGCAAACTTCTGAGAAGGTATTGGAGTCTTGGATTCTGAAGCTGGGCTGCAGCAAGGAGCGATTTTCACTATAGCTATATATTCATATGGGTGGTATGCATTTACTGGGGAATGCAGCTGAGGATGCCCCCAGGGTATGTCCTGGATAAACACACTGACCAATGGTGTGGTCCCCAAGGCCATACAAATACACACAGTAGGCGAAAGTACTCTACCCCAGTGCCCCAGCCCCTCTCAGATTCCAAAGCTGCTTTAAAACATCTTGTGCAGTCACATAAATGTCTTGAACCCATCATAATTTTGGCTCAAGCACCTGACTTCTGTCTCACCACTCAAAGCAGGTTAGAAAATAATATTTGACTATCAAACAGCCTCATAGCACTAAATCTCACATCTCAGCACTGAAATAAACAAACTTGATGATGTAGCCAGAGCCCAGAAGAAAGGATATAATGAAGAAGCAGCATGAGAACTTAGCCATTCCAGAAGGTGTAAAAAGTGTCCTTTGTGTTGTTACTTTTTTCTCAGCGCGTATTTTGCCCAAGGCTGGTGATATTCACTTGTTGAGCTGCTCTTTGTTGGTCTGCAGGAAGCTGATTGGTCTTCTCAGTGGGGCAGTTTTAGTTCAGGACAGATAATTTAAGACAAAGGCTATCAAGACATGGTGTGGTCTACAAACAGTGGCTGAGCCTGCTCAAGGGCTGCCTTCCAGTGGAACTGACACAGGGATCTTTTCTCGGCTAAGTAATGAGTTGTATTGATTTTCCTCAAAAAGAAAATTGGACTTTTACAAACAACACAACAAGCTGCTTGAGTCAGGATGTTGCTGAAGTGATCCTGTGACCACCGCAGGCTCGTGGGTTTATCATGAAAGAGAGAAGAAAAAACCTCAGGAGGTTTTCTCTGCAAGGGCAGGTTACACAGTCAAAACCAAATTTCCTTTCTAATACATTGAGCAGTCACCAGACTAAGATGCCCCGAAGGGACAATTGCCATTCACCCAATTTGAAAAGCATCTGCATGAACAAGTCTTGCACTTGACTTGTGTGTCAAGGCCCAAAGCCTGCATCAGGATTGGACTGTATCTCTCTTCATGCAGTCTTCAGTCTCTTCCCAGTCTTGTGGAAAGTCTCCCACTGCTGGACACCTCTGCAGCAAGGAGCACTCAGCCACTCCATCCGGGCCATCTAGTAGATCACTGCTGTTCACCTAGACAAAATAAGTCCAAGGGCTGAGCCCCTGAACCATCTCTCTGCTCTTCCCTGAGCTGTTGAGCATTTTGCACCTTCTGAGGAAGTCTCATAACATGGCAGAGCCCATTGGATTGTCCTCTTCACTTAGGCCAGGCTATTCATGTCTGTCCAGCATAGGTTTAGTTCTTACCTCCTAAAGCTTAAAATTATTAGTTGTAACATACATTTCAACTCCCAAACCTACAGCATATTCCTGAAGCTGAGCTGACAGGAAAAAAGCATTCAGCCAATTTCTAAAGTGTCAGTAGAATACGATTCCTGCCCTGGTACCTCTGCAAAAGTCCTGGTGGCCTTGCAGCTCTTTCAACCTTTCTAGAGGACAGGGGCAACCAGCACCGAGGTTGCAGGGTGGCTGGGAACTGTCTCCATTTGCTTCAACACACAGGGAAATCCTTCCTCCACTGTCACAGTCACTCTGGCAGGACTCCAGGTGTTCCCCATCCAGCACAGAGATCATGGTGCCCATGTAAGGTGCTGAGTGAACACTTGCCCGGCACTGAGCCCCCCACTATCACAGCACATGGGGTCTTGCATC
>VYXB01000130.1:0-57497 GCA_013397135.1 Pachyramphus minor
AAATCTAATTTAAGAAAATAAAAATTAATATGAGCTGTAACAGTACACAGGACATTATATACACAAGTATGAAGGAACTAGCATTTGCAGTTTAGTGAATGTTACAGTGAATTTGTGCACACATATGTGTGTGAGTGTTTGTACTGTGCATTTGGACACAAATATATATATATGCACATGTATTTGCAAAAAAGAGCATATGAACAAACTATGGTGGAAAAAGTTGTTTACAAGGCAGAAACCCCAAGTGCAAATAAGGTAGAAGGAAACTGTTTTGAGAAACAGTAACTTCTGTTCATATTTTGCTTATTAAAGTCAAACCAATCCACCTAGAACTAAAGCAAAGTGGTTGATGGAGGAAAGCTCTTATCTCGAGTAGAAAATGCAATACAAACATCAGTCTTAGTCATAAAGGTTAACAAAACACATTTGCTGTCCTGTTTCTGCAAAGTTTTTCCAAACATAAAGGTACAGAGGAAACCAGGGCCACATTCAGAGGTCTGAAGGTCTAGAGAACGGCAGATATCTGTGTCCAAATACCCATGGTAGTTCCAATCTGGCTGGACAGATGTGCTGGTGTGGGCAGACCGTGTATGGCCAACCAATGGGACCTCTTTCAGACTGGAGTTTTGAGTCCAAGTCCTGTTGGCCGAACACGAAGTTGGAGCAGCTTAAAGGCTGAATCTTTCTTTTCGTCTGGCTATTAAGCTCAGCCTTAGGAAAAGCTGAATGCATCTGCTTCTGGCAGCAACTTTCATCCGGAGCTCATAGCACGTCCATAACCAGAGCTGTATCCAACCTAGTTTGTGCTGACCTTCTTCTGTCAGGGGGTTTTTAAACACAGTTGGATGGATATGGCAGCCAGTTTGATGTCTGCAGTTTTAATAAAGCTAGACACTTGCACTGGGACCTGAGCTGCAGGAGAACATGCTGTGGTGTCTCAGACCTCATGTGGTTTTGAAATAGTTTCTTGCGGCATGTAAGATATCACTGCAGAAACCGACTCCCGCAGGCTTCTTCTAAACATCAGTACTGCGTGTGATTTCTGTAGGCAATGCCTCCTTCCTGTGGTCCCTGAGCCTCTGTGCTACTGCAACTGCATATTAATCTGAAATTTAAACATAGCTGATGCACAGAGGTGCTCCTAAGCAGTTAGGTTGTTCCTTATGCTGCTTTCTGTCTGTATGTGTCTATATTTTAGGATGTGGTGTCTCTTCTGTTTTGATCCTAATATGTTAGCCAGGTGGATGCAGTGTCAGGCATATGGTATGGTTTACCTTTAGCATCTGCTGGCAGAACTCACTTCCTAAGAATGTCTCAGAGGGGGAGTCGCAATGGACATACTGTTCCTCTCGGACCCTGTGGCCTCTCCCCGCTAAGAGTAATTTTTCTGTTACATCCTTGGCAGAAGGAAAAGATAAAGCTCAGTGGAGTTGCAGCATTTTCACTCAAGATTTACTTTTAAAAACAGCAAAAAAAAAAGCAAGTAGAAGATGGTTAGGAGGGCAGAGGATTTGAGGTTTTTTCTTTTTTTTTGTAGTTCTTTGATCATGCTGTGAGTGAGATCAGTGTAAAGTAAGGCATGAAATGCAGCATCCCATGCAGCCCGTGTGCAGCTTTATTTACAGCCAACAGATGAAAACACTTGTCATCTTGTAAGACCTATTCCACTTAATGACCAGAAGACAGGCCAGCAGCTATGTTAGAAATGGCTGTGCCTTCAAGCAAAGCTCAACCACCACCTCTCTCCTCAGTGGACAGGAAGCCACTCTGGGTCAGGTCTGTTCGAAGACAGGATTGTCCTTGCTCAAAGCCTAACGAAGAAGAAAAGGAAGCTCCCTCACCCCACATACCCATGGATAGCTGCTGTTGTCTCCCCATCTTCTGTCTCCAAGCCACAGTGCATCATTCCTTCCTTCCTCTCTGCCTGCACAGCCAGAGTAAGTGATGCAGCAGCCGCCTCTCTGGTCTTGGATGAGCTCTTGCTTGGAGGTAGGTGTGAAGGCAGTGGAAAAGGGCTGGGACATCTGTCCTTAGCTGGTCCACAGCCAGTGTGTGCACAGTAGCAGCCAAATGCCATGTGACTGTTTTTGTTGGTTTTTTTTTAAAAAAAGGGCCATATAATAAAGAAATGAAACAATTAATTCAATATGATTGCCCTGGAGGCTACTTCACCGTTTATGCCCCACTTCCGAATACTTTTCCACTTTAAGGAAGTGAGGAATGCAAACCTGTCTTGGAGAAGTCTTCCTTTAGCATCAGAAAGCTTTGGTTTTTTCAGCTTTTTTTCAGTTTCTTAACGTTGTGCTTAGGTAAATTGTGTGTTCATAGAACCAGAGACAGCTTTGGTGTTACAGGGTGACCCCGCTAACAAGCAAGATTGCTCATTTCTTTATTTCTCAACATTTTCTGCTGCTAAAAACAACAAAACATAATTACTAGAAATGCTGAGAAGAACTAGTGAGAAAGTCAGAAAACAGTATAGAAGAATGAATTGGTTACTGGTCACGCCATGAGGGTGAAGGATCTTAATCTGTACCTTTAATCCCTCTGTGCAACAGGAAACATTGAATCACAGAGGCATCTTTTTCACAACTTACTTTTTATACTTTATAGTTTATTCAAAGGTGGTCATAAATGGGAATGACCAAGAGAAATTCAACTGACTTAAGATCTTCCCTGCTTGCCCACTTCAATTGCTTTGTCTCTTCACAAAGCAGGATCTGGCATCTCCTGACCTATCAGGAAAGCTTCCAGGCTGAAGTTTTTCTTTTCCAGCCTCAAAATTTGGCTAGTGACATCCAGTCTGGAAATTTTAAATATTTCATCAGTTGGTATTGTCCTGACTTCCGAGCTCAACTGATAAACATCATAGACCTGTTTTGGGGATGGATCAGGTTTATTGACTGAAGGAAGCTGTTGGACCCTGGCCATATTAACTAGGGAGCTGAAAGAAGCACAGCCAAGAAAACAGGTGTTGCAGTGCAGAACTGTGCTCTGTCCTTGGCTCTGTCACAGAAACCTCATACATGCTGCTAAAATAAGGCTTTTCCAAAGTGGCTGTTGGTGGTGTTTCTCTCTTCCAGGCTCCCTGCTTGAGAGCTGGCTGCTTCCTTTATGAAAATATTGTGGACGTTGCCGATTGCATCTCAGCTGTCAGCTGTGAAATGAGAAATTCACAGCAATTCTCTTTGAGGTAACGTGAAAAATGAATTAATTTGTGGTTGTGGTGTGCTTGGATAATATGATAACACTTCTTCAGGACAGTCTGGGAAGAAATTAATAATTCTGCCTTCAGATCAGGGTCTCAGTAGTGTGTAGTAGGCAAGGGAAGGGTGACTGAAAACCGGGGATAGAACAAATGTGCATGGGCTGTACCTCACCCTCCCGTTTCCTAGCTGGGCAACAATTCCAGCGAAACAGTATGTTCTTGTGTGACTAAGGAATAGACTGTAGTATAAATGCACTGTCTTGTTAGTTCTGTCTACTATTTGTACATATTTGGCTTTGCAGCTTCTAATGTTCTTTTAACCATCTGTTTTTTTAATGCCAACTAGTACTTAAACTCTCCAGATACACCAAAACAAAATTAAGTTCTCATTTCATTGAGGAAATAGCAATGCTATCAGTACTGGTATCCTCAGGAAATAAACTCGTGGAAAAAGGTAGAAAAATGTATTCTCTCTTCCTGCTAGGTGTTAATTTATCTCTAACTCTTCTGCAAATGGATTAAAATTACTTTCGCTTTGATATCACAATTGCTTGTTCCCACTCCCAGGAGACTCAAGCAACCAGTATGGAGCAGCACAGAGAAGGAGGAAGTGAAATGGGGTGGTACAGTTTACAAGCATTTTATAGCTGTAACTCATTAACAAAGAGGTCAGTCTCCAGCGAGTGGAACAACTTTAATGTTCATTTTGCCCTTGACATTTTTCTTGCACTGACACAGGCTTAAGGTTATGCCTACTATGAATTTCGTTGTAAGCCTATTTGTGATTCTATTTTTTTTTTTTCGTGTTTTGGAAGCAGGATGTCTAGCTATCCAGTAAGTGGCAGCAAATGGCTTAAAGATTCATGAACAGTAAATTGTTATCCAGTGAATCTTTGACCAGTGAATGAACAAAAGTCATGGATTTCTGTACATGACTACAGTGAGTGAAAGAGAAAGGACAGCTGTGCACTCTCCATGCTTGCTAACCCTCAAAGAGATCTTGTCCTTAAACTATATCAGTAGAACAACCTCAATTCACTAGATAGATGCTTTAGCAAAAATGATGTGTCCATTCAATTTGGAAGAGCTCAGGCTGCATAAACCGAAAGAAGATCTATTTGGCTTTTTGGTGATGTCTTATTCATATATCTCTTGCATAACACTGAGAAAAAAAAAGGTAATTGCTATGCTAATAACCACTTTACTCCTGTTTTTTCAAATCTTAGGAAGGTAAGTAAATAAAAGAAACAGTCATAAAGAAATGCATCTCAATATCATAGAATCATAGAGTATGCTGAGAAGTAAGAGAACTATCAGGATCATCAAGAACAACTCCTGGCCCTACTCAGAACCATCCCCAAGAATCACCATGTGCCTGAGGTCCAAGCGCTTTTTGAACTCTGTCAGGCTTGGTGCTGTGACCACTTCCCTGGGGAGCCTGTTCTGGTGCTCAACCACTCTCTGGATGAAGAATCTCTTTCTACTATGCAACCTAAACCTCCCCTGACACAACTTCAGGCCATTTGCTTGGGTCCTGTCACTGGTCACCACAAAGAAGAGATCAGTGCCTGCCTCTCCTCTTCCCCTCACAAGAAAGTGACTGCAATGAGGTCTCCCCTCAGTCTCCTCTTCTCCAGGCCTTCAGGTCCCTTTCCACAGCACTGCTGTCCAGCATCTCAATCCCCAGGTTGTTTGTGCATCCCGGTTGCCCCATCCCAGGTGCACATTCTTGAACTTTCCCTTGTTGAACTTCATATGGGTTGGTGATTGCCCAACTCTCTAATTTGTTGAATATTTAAATATTATATATTTAGAATATATTATATTTTTATATGAAATATATATTTATAATATAATAAAATATAATCTTGCTTCTTTTCACTTTCTTTTGTAAAAGAATAAAAAAAAAACAAGAAAGACCCCAAATGACATTACAAAATAATGTTAGTATTTGTAAAATAAAAGGAAATTGAGACAAATATTTGCCCACAAACTGTGGCTTAAACAGCAGTTAATTTTCTAAAAAGGAAACATGAGAAAGGAGTATCTAAGAAAGAAGCTACATCTGGTAAAAGTTTTATGAAAAAACCGAACAATAGTATGTTGAAACAGCAATTAGAAACAGTATTCTAAGCATTTGCTTCTACTTTTCATACAGATTGTTTTTTCAATGTGGAAAGAAATACTAGATTTATCTGTTTCAGAGATGAAAAAACTCCAGGGCAGTGGGTTGGACAGCAGTGCAGGCCTTGAACAAGCCATTCTAAGGTGTGCATGAGGTGACTGACAAATTTTGTGTGTCATTCTGGACATTCTCAGGTACGATAAAAGTTACACAGTAATAAATCCTGAGCTGGAAAAAGCTCTTACAGTGAAACACTGAGTGCCATTTGCCAACAGTAGGGAATGACCCTTCATGGTTTTCATCCTCTATCCAGGCACATACAGTTATTTATCTGCCTGACACATGTAAGTGGTTACCGTGCCTGTTTGTGATTTAAAGTGAGGCTGTGAGACTGACAGGGTGTTGTGTCACCATCGTGTAGAAGATAATCAGTCCAGCATTGTCTTTCCATTTAATGGAATGCACAGAGCTAAGGCAGGCATATGGAGGGTTGTGAACTACAAGTGACCTGAAGCAACCAAAAGGGGAGGCATGCAATAAAGTTGATTCTATATGAAATGTCTTTCAAAGACATCTACTGAGATTGCTCTTGAAATAGATGACAGCTAATGGATCCTCTGAATCCATCACAGTCACTTGAAGCTGCTATGGAGGAGCAAGGGATTGGAATCACCTCCTGTGAGGTGGACTTTACTGTATTCAGCCACAATATAGTTCTCTGTGGGTCTAGATGGTACAGTGTCTACAACTGTGAGTGTTATTGAAGCTCACATTGAAAAGAGGTCTGGTGAAGACTTGTTCTCCCTTTCCAACTATGATCGCACAGTTTAGCATGACTGCATAATTCTGGGACTCGGTTTTCTGCTCTACTGACAGTAGCCATTCAAAAAGTTAGTTTAAAGCTCTAGATGAGTAATGAGCTGATTGCTACCAAGATTGTCAGAAAGGATCTGAGAAGAACCCAGACATTAAAAAATAAACCAAAAAACCCCAACCCCAAAAACCCTATGCCCAATCTTGAGGTAGGGTGTTATTTTTGTTGTTCTTAATAACTGAAGTGGCAGAGCCTCTGAAACCTAAGAGTTTGTTTTTACCATGGTTAAGTCCCAGACTGCAAATCTGGATGTGCTGAGGATATGAGAGGTAGCAAAGAAACATGCATCTGGAAGAGACTACCTGTGCCACTGAATCTAAGGCAACCTTCTATCATAGGCAACCCTATCACATGCTCACTCATGAAGGTTTTTCCTCCAAAGAAGCTGTCAGTGCACCTTCCTTGAGGCTCTGCCTTTTTGCTATGCCAACAGCATGGGCAGCACTGTTGCACTGTACAACATTGTCCTACTGAGTCAAGTACCCCAACCAGCCCAAAGCAGGGGACTCCTCTGAACATTCTGTTCTCTGAATCTTGTTTCTAAACCTCTCCCTTTGCATGATGGAGGTCTCTTTACCATTTGGGTGTCCTGCTTCCTACTGGGCAATAATGCCAGGTAGAGTGGGAGGTAAGAAGTAGCACTGTTTGCCGGAGCAGAAGACACACAATGCCAGGGGCCTATGGGGATGGAAGAGGAGAGGCAAGAGAGAGCAGTGGAAGAATAAATCAGAAACCAAGGAAAATTAGTAGAACAAGATAAGGATCTAAAAGAAGACAGAGATAAAGCCTCACATGGTCAGGCTGTACAACTTCCAGTTTATGGGTTTCTTTTAGCTTGAAATGGGAGTTTCTGCTGTCATGTCTGAAGAGTTATGGTAGTTCTTCTCCTTATGTGTTCTAGTATGAAATCACACTGCGTGTATACAGATGAAAAGAGTCATATTTAAGATTTCAGAGGATGCCTAAATTAAACTTTTCAGTTTGGTGTTCACATTCCACTTTGTCTCCTGGGTATATGTCAGTAGATGCATCCTGTGATAATGGTTTTCCTTTTCCATGGCCATTTCACAGACATATGACATAGTTGTTCTATAGTTGACATCTGTGTTAGATCTTGCTCTGTGTTCCCAGTTTCACAGCTGCCAGGTCAGTTTTCTGGTTTAAAGTTTTCCCAGCTTTTGGCAATCAAATTCCCTCTTCCTGCCCCCCAGCTATTGCAGTTACTGTCACTACTGAAGTGTGCAAAGAAGAAAATGTGGACTTTTACTATGGAAAGAAGTTCCTCAATTTTCAGTAAACATGGCTGAAGTGTTGCCATAGTCTCTACTATGGGACTGCACTAGGTAGTGCACTGTTTCCAGTGTGATGTAGTCTGAAAGACCATAAGCAGGGCAGATGTGCTGATGCCATAAGATGGACCCTGAGGCTTCTTGCTCAAGCTTTAGTCTGCATCCCTGAAAAAAATGTGATCTCCCAGTTACTGTTGAACCTGTCCAACCGTATTTCAAAGAAAGGCTTGCAAAGGAGACCACACTCCATAAGAGTTTTCCATTATGGTCAGGTACTCTGCAAACGAGAGAGACACAAAGTCACCTCTTTCCCGATGAGGACAGTTGTCACCAGAAGCCCTCCAGCCGTAGGGGAGACAAACAGATGGGAGGGGAGCTGTGGGGGAGGGTGTTGCTATCATGGGAGAATTTCAGCTTTCAGGGTGCAAATCCACTGAGAAAGAAGGACATTAGTCTGCTGCTTACAGGAAACTTTCTGAAGTTGTTCTCACAGTTTTCTCATCTGCAACAGAGGCTGAAATTTTATCAGGAAAAAGTAGTAAAGACAGACAGTTAAAAGGCTTGGGACTGAATGTTAATAATCTGTCTGATACTAGCCATGCCCAAGGCTTTCTATACAGCCCTGAATAAGTCACCTAATTTTTCCATGCTTTAGTTACCTAATTTATAAAACTGGAATAAAGATACCTTTTATCACCAATTACCTTTGGTAGCTCTAAATAGCTTTTGTTAATCAGTGCCAGATATATAGCCTTTGACTAAAGTCTCTTCATAAACTTGGTATCAGGTTCCTGCTTTTGGAAAGTAATTTGCCTTTCTGTACAGGTATTTAAAAGAATGACATGTAATATTATTGTAATTGAGATAATGGTATTTAAGAAGGCAGCGATAAACAAAAGCAGTTTAGAAAGATTAGTCAAGACCATACTGTACAAGCCAAGTCCTCTTTTTTATTCAGAGGAAGATCCACTCCCTATTGAGATGCTGATGATAAGATCCTCTACAGAGGAAGGGAAGAGAGCAGCCTTTAACTGCCAGAACCACCCCACTGCGTGTGCCCTCAGGGGCGAACAGATTTACCTAACAGCTGCTTAGAGCTCATTCAGCCTTTCAGGTGCTTATGTGTCTCAGGACGAGCTCAGGAGATGAGTTATCACAGGCACGATGATCTTCCTTTCCCTCTTTTCAGCTCGGTGCTTTCTCTCGTGATATGGTTTCTCACAGAGGTTGTAACGATTTTGCAGTGGCTATGTGGGATATGATGTACACGGTGGTTTCAGCAAAGGTCTGTCTACACCTTCCCCCTGTCTGCAGCAGTGATCATCACTAGCCACATGGCCTTAGGCTGGCTGGCTTTTTTGACTTCATATTCAGGACACTGAGAGTGACTACCAGGTTTCAACTCCTCTGTTTTGAATGACAACCGAGGCAACGACTTTACTACCTTACAATGTGGCATATAGGGAAAAATTCTTCTAAATTTTCCTTTTCTCCCCAGCTTCTCTACCAGCCTCACCACGCTCCCTCAGCATGTTCCTCTTTCAGAATCAAAACCTCAGCATTTGGGGGAGCACATGTCAGAGCACTTCTATATTCCTTTTCCTTCCAGCACTTTGCAGCTTACCTTGCAAAATCAGCCCTCTCCAACACAGAAGTCAAAAATGACCCAAACAGTGAGGGTCAGCATGGAAAAATGTGCTTCCAAATAAAACCTTGGTGGGTCTGGATTGCCCCAGATTCAGCCAGTTGCCTTTTCTTCCCTGGTTAAGCCCTGTATCCAGAAAGAACCTGTGCACCTGTAGGAAAGATCAGGACAAGAGCCAGGGAGGTCCATCCCTGCAAGGTGACAAGGCGGCCAGTTCACAGAAATCCCACGGGAAGTCTGTTCAGGGCAGATGCCTTTGCATCCTGCAGGACCACCCTCTTTATTCACCTTCCAAACTCTTCAGCCAGCAGCTTGTGCCCAGCAGGTATGCTCTGTGAAGTATCCCCTGAGCTTTCAGGTTTGGCAGCATTTCTGAAAGGGTTCTGCTTACCTTTCTCCAATAAAGCTTTGCCTCCCTGACTCCAGCACGGAGCCCCTCAGGCCATGTGCTGTTCCTGAGCCAGAATTCACCTCCTCTACCCAGCAGCTATGCAGGGATCTTTAGCTCCAGTCTTAGAAAGAACAAGCTAAAGAGCTCCTTTGCTTTGAAAGAGAGATCCTCATGAATATTCCTGCTAACCTCAGGAAAAGTGAATATATATCTTTTGTCTACCTCAAACCATCCACCTGCTCACTTGTACTGGGAAGCAGAGATTTGGGTGGACTGGAGCGCTGCATTTTGTGCAGAGAGAGACCAAAGATGGTCCTTATCCTTGAGTCCTGGGTAATCTTAGGACATGCAAACATGGATTGGATTTTGTAGTTGTGCTCATAGGATAAGGACTGAAGTGCTTTGCTAAGCTTCTCAATGCTCAAGGAACACTAAGCCCAATATAACTTTCATGGTGAAATGTTATTTATGCAGAGGATTAACAGATCCCTCAGATAAATGTTTGTTTTGATTGCTTATCTGCCCTGGGGGAGGGCAGAGGAGCAACCCACATGCTTTTACATCCAACTGCGACAGCCTTTTCAAAGAAAACTTCAGTAGAATGTCTGGAGTTAGACTGCAAATCTCCAGTTTCCATTGAATACACTTACATTACATGACATTTTCCTACTAGACCTTTATTTTTTCTTTACCTGTAATATGACGGTTGGGTTTGGTTTTGTTTTCTACTTTTCAGTAATGTTACACTGAGAGATCCCTACCCACTCTTTTGGTGATGGGAAAGGAAGTAATTCGTCCTTAGAATCACTTCAGGCTTTGCAGCATTATACACAAGAGTATTACTGCTCTTGTTTCTGGAAGCGGAGTCAGGCTGCATCTGCCAAAGGCACCTGGCCTTCTGAGGCTGGCATAGGTAGTCCCCAACTCTCTACAAGTGCTTCGTTTGCCTGTGTTAGAGGTCAGTCTGCTTAATGTAATCCTGATTTATTTAGGTTCTGGCTCCTCCTTGATCTTCTCTGTAATACTACAGTTTCTAAGGATTTATCCCAAGACATCATGTGCCAAACAGAGAAGCTGTTCTGCACCACACTCTGAGATATCCTCTGTCTGGCAAAAGGTCTCCATTTCCTGCCTTCTAACACATTTGCTGCTGTGTCAGTGCATGATCCTTCTCAGTTTCACGTCTAAGAAGCAACAATAGCTTGTTGTGACAGTAACAGTGCTCATGCATCATAAGTGGGCAACTGTTGGAAGCACCAAGGTTTTCCAGGTCCCTGTGATGTTAGAGGCAACAGAGCAATGAGGAGACTGACAGAGCACATGGCTGAAGGCAACCTGTCAGGTAACACTCAAGTGAGCTGGAACCCTTGACCATGCGCTCACTGGCCATGTGTGACAGCTGAGGGCTGAAGAGTTTCTGGGTTATCACTTGTCTTTATACAGCATGTTTAATTATAGTCTGTCAAGACTGTGGACCAGTGCCAATGCTTTATGCTTCATCTTGTTTAAAAATGGAACGTAACGGATGTCAATGTATTCAGTGTTGGCATGAGATGTTTGTTTTAACCACGGTGTGCTAAATTTAAAAAGCATTGCATTGCTATTTTCAACACTGAGAGACATTTAAATAGATGGAACTTCATGGTTGCTTGCTTGTGAAGTGCATTTTATTTGAAAGAGTGTAGTATGCTTTTGGCAGTGAGCAACTATAATAACAGGATCTGCTTTAAAGCTCATCTGAATCTGGTAGTGCCTTTTTGCAAGATCTGTGTCCAAAAGCAAGAGAATGTTGTTTAGCTTGTATGCATGGTCAGTTTTCCACAGGTGAGGAAGGACATAATGAAAGTTCCTAGTGTAGGAGATAGTTCCCAGGGGCTGCCCAGGCCCTCGAGTGCTGAGTGTCAGGAAGCACACAGCGCCGGCGACGCTGGGTGTAGTGAAGCTAGACAGTCCATGGCTGAGCAGTTCTGTCCACATTCAACAACGGGTGGTGGCATACATATTCCTTAGGCAGCTTCTCCATATAATTTATGTAGGGTGAAGAATTGCACTGGACTCTTTTGCTTTAAATGTACCAGAGATATTATGGAGAGACCACCTGATTACGTGCCCACTGCAAAGGGATCTGGGTATACATCCTCCAGCTGACAGAACTTAATGTGCTGCTTGACCCTGTTTTCCTCTCCTCTTTTTTTCTGAATGAGATGTTGTCTCATAGATATGATTAAAAAGAAGAATGAAGAAACAGATGGATGCATAAGTCCTTGATATATTCAGAAGCCACTGACAAAGTTTTCAACTGTGCTCTTTTCTCTGCTTACTCAGAAGTCTTTTCTCACAACTTGGTACTGTCATCCCACCCCACAGGTATGTAAACATCTTGTTCTCACCCAGGAGGGATGAGAGAAAGAAGCAACAAATAAATGAGGGAAGATGGGGGTCCTGCTCCTGCTCATCCCTTCCTCCATCTCTCCCTTGCCTCCCACCATCCAACAGCTTTCATGATGCAGAAGTCCGTGATTCCAGGTGCTCCCAGTCTGGGAAGCACTGTCAATAGAGGCAATATCTTTTTCTTGCAACTTTCAATGTGATGCTATCTTCTGCAGAGACAATAGCTGGGGTTGGGCCCTAATTGTGACCAAGCATCACTAGCTCTATCTGCTTCATCTCTCTCCTGGCTGCACCCCTTCCCTCAGTGTGAGTGCTGAAGCTCACTGGAGATGTGCAATGGACACTCCAGCAGCTGCAACAGGTATGGTTCACCTCTGGCAGTTTGTGCTCCTGGCTGAAACCTGTTTATGTAGGTCTGTGTGAGGGAAATGGGCCTGACCTTGGACACAACCCTGCTCCCTTTGAGTGGAGGAGGTGCTCAGAGCCCTGAGGAACTTCAGCAGCCCTCAGGTACTGAGATCCGCTCTGACAGCACACGAGGCTTGTCAGCAGGACAGCAGATAGTCATGACAGGGGGGTTGGGAAAGGGATTTATTAGCTGGACTGGAGGAAGAGGCCTTTGAACCTCTGGACTCTGGCAGCCCAAATGATGGAGAAAAGGTGCAGAAAGGAGGTGTCATCTTCTCTCCTAACTAGAGATATGAATAGCAGAGCAGTTCTGCAGATGAGCTGCTTTAGGTGTTGGACTGTTCTTTGTTCCCAGGAATGCTGCACAGCTCGCTGGGAGAAACCCTCCCACGTCTGAATTTCACAAGGTTTTAAATTCACGGGTCAGAGGATAATCAGGAAGACCAGATGCCTGTTTGTCTTCCCCCTCTTCTCCCCCTTAGTAGCTGAGAGGAATTGGCTTGGGAGGCTGTATCTGCTATCCCAGACACTTTGCTTTTTCTTCTTCTTTTTTTCAGCTTTGTTCAAATGAAGGAGCTGGTTGATATTTCATTTGCAGGCCTTCTCCCCTCCCTGCCCCACCCCGGCAAATGCAGCAAAAGACAAGAGCTCGTTCTCCTCCTCAGTTTGCTCTCCTTCCAGCTGAGTGCACTGGTTCCCACCCTCCTGAGGCTCATGTTCTATGTGGACAGACAGCAAGGCCCAGCACCCTGTCAGCTGAGCTCTGGTGCTACACCACACCTGATCTCACCAGCATCACACTGTACCTCACATACACTGGCCTTCTTGAGACACACCCTTTTACAGTTTATCCTAATTCTCAATGCCATCTTCAGACTTGGGAACAATTAACCAAGGTCTGTGCTATGCTCAAGAGGGTTCAAATTCAAGGGATAAGTTTTAGATGAATGTATCAAAAAGTAGTAAGGGACATGTAGAATTACTGTGTACAACAGGCTTGCTATATCCATCTGTAAAGGTATAAATCTATTGACTGGAGCATGGTGACACTGCTTCAAATTTACTGTGAGATCCACCTGTGTGAATTCAAGGTCTTGCTGAAGTATGCATAAAAGAGCCTCTGGATATAAGGGGGCATCCAGCTATACGGAGTGGGAAGTAATAATCATCAGACACAAATGCTAGAGACACTGTTCTCCTGGGTGTTGCTGGCTGTTGAATTTACTGGGTCACAGCTTTGGGATCCATATGTGCTCCCAATATTACAGTTTTGACTAGTTCTTGTACGTTTCAGACAAATCCTCAATGGTAAATTATGAACTGCTCTGTTGCTGATAAACCTCAAGATATAAATAAATAAATCAAGCTATAAACCTCAATGCAGTTTGATTTCCTAAGCCTTATCTACTATAAGAGCTTCTGTTTTAGATGCAATATAACTTATCAGTGTAAATGTATTAGACAACAGCCCTGGTGTAGTTAATGCAGCTGATAATAGCAAAAAAAGGCATACAAGTATGCTGATCTTGTTTGAAGAGTTGCAAAACCGGGCAGATATTACTTTTTAAAGACACAAACAGAATATGGGAAATGAATGCCCATCCACCTTTCAGAGAGGAGACCAAGCTTTAGCTTGCAAACCATTTGGAGCATGAATCGTATCTTCTCTCAGGTCCCAGCACGGCAGAGCCGTATCAGCGCTGCGGTTAGAAGAGCCTTCAGGCTGACTAGTCACACTGCAACTTGGGTTTCTTCCATGTGAGCACTTAATTAGATTGAACTCTGCTAATTTAAGATAACAAGATAAAGTTATCCCGGTTAAGTGTATGTGGTGTTTTATCTGCTATCAGCGGTAGGCTCCCGTTTGTCTCTCTCTTACGTGTGTTTAACTTGCGATTCCCCGCAAGGTGTTATCGCACTCACCTGAATGAGAGGGAACCGGAAGCTCCAGTTCTGTAGGCAGCCCTGGAGAGTGGGCAAGTCAGGGACCACTCTGCAGGCCTTCAGGGGATGACAATGGCCATTGTTTAAAGCCGGGTGGGGAACTCTTTGCCATGTAAATTATGCTCGAACACGCACACATACATGCACACACATCTAGCTAGACCCAGTTCTGCACTCTCAGGCTCTCGAAAAAAAGGACCTTTTAAGCTTATTTTACCTTGGTGTTTTAAGCCTTTTGATAACACATTTCACACTCTTCATAGTGAAGATAAAGACAAAATGATTCCACAATTCAAAGGAAGCTGAGATTTCCATCTAATCAGTTACTTTGAGGAGCCGGAGACATAATATAATTGTTAAAAAAAAAGAGGAAGGTGACGTAAAATCATAGGCTGGAGACATCAGAGCTGAGTATTTTGTACAGTACTAGGAATTTACGAGGTAGGAGCAGTAGCATGTCCAAGTGTGTAGAAGCCAGCGGCTCTGACTCACAAGGGCACAGGAGCTCACTGCTCTGCTAAGCCAGGGAATTGCTGACCCCAGAGTGCGCACTTGCTGATCAGTCTGACCAAACCTGGAAGCAGCCACCAGGATTTCCTCCAGAAGATAGAGATGTGGCAGTGCTCCCTGATGAGCAGCACCTCCTGGTTAGTGACATGCCACTGGGACCCCATATCTGGTCTTCTGTGCTGGTGTTCCAGCACTCAAGAAATCAGGACAAACTGTAAGTGCTCTGACTACTGTCTGTGATCTCACTGCATCTGCCTGGACCTGCAGGAAGAACAGCATTTCCCTAAGCTTCATTCGCATTTTAAAAGAGCTGACTTCAACCTGCTCCATGGTTTGGAGGGCAGAAGGGAGAATAAGGATACAGAGCTCAGGTAATGTTGTTCCTCTGTCTAGAACAATATAGAGGGAATGAATCAGCATAGATTAGAGAAAAGTTATTCTTGCTTTGTAGTTCTTATTATATTTATTCTCATTAGCATTATTCTTAGTAGTATTATAACATATTAATGGTATAATATTATAATTACTATTTAACACAACAGATATAATAACTCATTTTATTCTGTCACTATATTATTTTATATTATAAGGTATTATTATACAATTAGCATTATTATAATTAGTATAATTATTAGTACTATTAGTAATATTATGCAGAAAAACTCTGTGCCTGAAAAAGTTCCCCTCCTGGGAATGGCCACTTCAGGTCCAAGTATGGTGAAAAATGCCGAAGGTATGCAGGGAAAATGTCCTCCCTTCTGTTATGCACTATCATCTCATAATAATAATTTGGGGTTTCAAATATGGAGCATAGACTCCCTTAATCCTGATCTAAGTAAACCCTAAAAAGAAACAGTCTTACCCTAGAAGTGCCTACAACCTGTGTGGAGGGCATCTGTCCTGCAGAGAGGATGTTGTTTTGAAAAGCTATCAGTGTGCCTTGTTTGTAAGTACCATATTCAGTTGAATACTTGCACACTATTTTACTAAAGTTTTGGAATTTCTTCCAGCCTCTCATGCTGTGATTCATGCAGGTGTCCCAGCTCATTTAGAAATCAGTCATATCTGAGGTCAGCGTATCTACAAATTTAGGGGTCCTTGGCAGATGCTGGTACCTCGACTGTTGTGAATAATCTTCCACTGCAGATCACTGATAACATATGTAGCATCTCCAAGCTCATTTTTTCATGCAGAAGGTCACTACCTATTTTACTTTGTTCTGTATTTCTGAGGTTAGAATTTGTAAAAATACATGAATACTGTAATGATTCATCTTCCTCATCTCCATAGCTTCCTGAAGCTCTCATCTTCATAGGCTTTTTCACATGTGGCAGACTGAGGTCTTGACTCACAAACTGTCCACATCTCTCTGGCTGGTGTGCATGATCCTCAGGTATGTTTATCTCTAATACCTAAAACATAGGCATTGACCTCTCTTTTACAAGTTTTCAAAAGGTTTTGATTTTAACCTTCAGCAAATGCAGTGATCTGCCATCTAGTATCCACATTTTGGGGGTAACATCAGTAAATGGCAGTAGTATGGGACAAATTATGTGTATAACATGTTGTCACTATCACATTTATCTAACAGTAGTCATCATATGTATGTAGTTCTGTATTCATTAATTAATCAGTAACTGAAGCTGTGCCGCCAGAACAGTTTAAAGGGGAATCGTGAAGTCCATGTTTGGCATTGGGATATTGTAGTTCAGGAGAAAAAAGTGGATGCTGTAAAACTGGCAGTGTTGACCACAATGAATGCTCCCCCTGCTCTCGTCTTTGTCTGCACTGAATGGCATCACCAGGGATGCAGCAGCCAGGGAGCATCGAGAAACACCCACAACCTTTCTGCATGTGCAGCAAAACGCTAGGCTGAGAATAAATAGTTGTCATACCCTACAGGTCCTTCTAAACTGCAGATGAAAAAATAAAATTAATCTAGTTTCAGGAAACAAAGAAATTGGTGCTACAGCTAGTATTTTCTTACATTTATGTATCACCCCCCCCCTGTAATTTTTGCAACAGTTTCCAGCATGTTCCCCTAAAACATGCTGGGGGTCAATAAGTATTAAATATTGACATAGGACCTGAGTACTAATGTCTAACCTCATCACTAGTCTAAACTGGATGTTTAATAAACATCGTGAGACAGGGGAATCTCTTCTAATAGCATCTTGAATCTTTAAAGTGTGGCTCCCCCTGCTCCTTTCCTGCCATGAGCTCTCAGCCTCTGCAGATACTTGTCTAAAGCATGAACTTCATGCCAGTTCTCTTTCACTTTTCAAATACTGTTTGTTGCACAGTTTTCAGTGCATTGTCTTTTTTAGGTTGTCCCTTACTGCTTCTTCATCTCTCCTTTCCTCTTCTCCATGTCCATCACAGTTTTCTTCCTCTTTGTCTTCTTTGTCATTGACTCCTTTATTTTCTTCATCTGCTTCTGCTGCTTCTTCTACTCCTCCTTCTTCTGCTTGTTCTTCTGCTTCTTCTCTGCTGCTGCTTTTTCTCCCTTTTCCGGTTCTTCTACTTCTTTTTTTGGCTTCTGCTGCTTCTTCTGCTTCTTCTGTTTCAGCTTCTTCCACTTCTGTTCTTCTTTCATGTCTTCTGCTGATTTTGCTCTTCTTATTTGCTTCTGCTGCTTCTTCTCCTTCTTCTGCTTCTTATCCTGCTTCTTCTGTTGCTGCTTCTCTTTCTTCTGCTTTTCCTTCTGCTGCTCCTTCTGCTTCCACTTCTGTTTCTGCCTCTTCTACTTCTCCTCATTCTTTTTTCTTCTGCTGCTTCTTTTCCTTCTGCTGCTTCATCTGCTTCTTCTTCTTCCACTTCTCTTTTGCTTCTTCTGCTTCTTCCTCTGCTTCTCCTTCTCCTTTTTTCTTCTGTTCATTTTCCTTCTGCTGCTTCTTATTTCTCATATTCTTCTCTTTTTCAGTATTGTCTTTCCTTTTCCTTTTCCTTTTCCTTTTCCTTTTCCTTTTCCTTTTCCTTTTCCTTTTCCTTTTCCTTTTCCTTTTCCTTTTCCTTTTCCTTTTCCTTTTCCTTTTCCTTTCTCTCAGAAGCCCTTGCCCACTGTCACTCAGGATATCTTTATTTCCTGGACCACACTGAAGGAGCAAGATGATACTTGCTGATACTTGTCCAGCTCACTGCTGTGGGCCCCGCATGGCCACACTGCTTACTATGGGACATCTGTATCTTGATCCCCACTTCTGAGGGCAACCCCTCTGTGGGCTGCCTGCACACACAGTCATCCTTCTGATACACAACACCAACTCCTTTCTAAATGAGACTTCATAACTTATCTGACAGAGATCAGGTCAAAATGGTATTGCAAAAGATCAGGTGAGGAGGAAATTCATTGGACACAGTAGCTACATCATCAAGAGAAAATCAGTGGTTTCTTGGCTCTGGAGCCTGATTACCTGCACCATTACACTGGGACTATGCTGCACTCATGGTTTGGTCCAGGACAGTTTATGCTATCCTGAGGGGTTCCTGGGAGCAGATGAGGAGCTGATGCAAATCCCCAGCAGACATTTTCCCTGTAGTCACCCTGATTTGTGTATGATCTGGATAAGAGACTCTTACAGCATGGAGATAACTCATCCTGCACAGCTAGTTTACTTATTTACTAGTAGAGCTGTAAACAGCATTCCCCACCTAGGATGGGTATGCACTTAGCTTTTGCCCCTGAGCTGGGAATGTATTACCTTCTGTGTAAGTAATAAGTTTGTCTCCACCAGCATGGACAAAAGATGAGCTTGGACTCAAATGCCAGCTTGGGACTACTGCAGTGTGGCTCTTTCTATTTTCTCCTTCTTCTGAATATTGCCTCCATGTTCCATTTCTGACAACTTTCTGCATGTTTCACTACCAAGTTAATCTTAGAGTGGAAGAAATGTGGAGAGACACTTCTGGTGAGCACCATTTTTCCCCAAACTGCATAATACCACAGGGTCAGCATGTAACATTATCAGAAGTGTGTGGTCCCTGCTATGTGGAAATATGGAAGTGCTCACTGCTACTGATAAACTCATAGGGATAGACGAACTCTTGAAGCTACTTTAATGGGGAGTTATGCAATAAACTGACTCACCTGAAATCCAGAATGCCACCCAGAAGGATCTGAACAAGCTTGAGGAATGCGTCTGTGTGACATTCATGAGCTGCAATAAGGCCAAGTGCAAGGTCAGGCCAACCCCTGATATCAATACAGGCTGTGCTGTGTGTGCTCCCAGCCCAGAGACCCAACTGCATCCTGGGCTGCATCAAAAGAACTGTGGCCAGCAGGTTGAGGGAGATTGCTCTGCTCCCATGAAACCCCATGTGGAGTACAGTGTTCAGTTCTGAGGTCCTCAGCACAGGAAAGACATGGACCTGTTAGAGCAGATCCAAAGGAGAGCCACAAAAATGTTCAGAGAGTTGGAGCAACTCTCTTATGATGAAAGGCTGAGAGAGTTGGGATGTTCAGCCAGAGGAAGAGAAGACTCCTGGGAGACCTTATTGAGGCTTTTCAGTACTTAAAGGGGACTTATAAGAAACTTTTTAGTAGGGCCTGTTGCAACACGAACAAGGGGTAATGGTTATAAGCTAAAAGAGGGTTGACCTAGACTAGACATAAGGAAGACATTTTCCATGATAGGGCTGGTGAAACACTGGAACGGGTTGCCCAGAAAGGTGGTGAATGCCCTGTCCCTGCATACACTCAAGCTCAGACAGGGCCCTGACCAACCTGATCTAACTGAAGATGTCTGTGGTTATTGCATGGGAATTGGAACTAGATGACTCTTCAAGCCCCCTTCCAACTATTTCATGATTCTATGAAATTACAAAGGTAACTTCATGAATGAAGTCTGTAACCTCCTCATGAAGTTATTTATGGTATTGTTTGTATGCTATAATTTGTTGAAGCTATATTTGGTGATTTCTTTCCTGTACAAAACTTTGGACTTCATTGGTAAAAACTGCAACTTTCTACTAAAGCCTAGTTAGTCTTGTAGTGATTTAATAATATTAATGCAGCTTCCCTGGAAAATTAATGAATTCTCATTTCTTCCCCTTAATGACTGACTTTGCTAGCGTGGTGAACAATGGGATAATGAGCACCAGCTAATTGTCTTATTCTGAGAGAACCTGTCTACCTTCTCTTAACTTGGATAGGGAAAGCTTTTGCTGAAGGTTTTACTGAAATCTTGATAGAAAGTAACTGCTAAACTACAGGATGCCAGTGGAGCCTGAAAAGTAAAAGCTCAGTGCCAAATGAAAGCCTTGAGGAGAGGGTTAGTGTGCGTGACTCATGTCAATAAATCCAGCCCAGTGCATAAAATGGACTCAACCATAAGTAGTCTTCCCTTCAGGTTTCCAAGTGATCTTCATAGCCTTGGGTTATTAAGGCACCACATGGGAGCGTAGTTATAGTCTTGCTTAGCCAGTTTTTTTACTGCTTCTCTCAAAAATACCAGCTTCTGTAGTTGGGATCATGCAGCTCCCTGCATCACCTCCTTTTCTGAGCCCTCTGAGTGGCTCCAGGTGGAAACACAATGTAGAAATACAGGCCAAGGGAGAGAGTAAGATCCAGTGTACCCACCCTTGGGGCAGGAGTATGCACTTCCATTCATGTCAGCACCTGTGCTGATGTTGGCACAGTGTCGTGACTTCCACCACAGTGACCCTGGAGCAGCCCTGCAGAGCGGCCAACACATCAGCTGGTCACACACAGTGAAAAAGCCATGGGGGAAGGCAAGGGGAGAACCACTAAAATAAACATGACCCGAGAAGGATTATTGCAGCATAAAATCTTTGTGGCTGATTTTAGCAGGGGAAGACCACAACAGCAATCTAGTTACATCCCAGGAAGGAAGTATGTCACATGCATCGATCTTCATGCACAAAGGCAAGCAGCTCCGAGGGGGTAATGCATACCTATAAATAGCTCCTTAAAGTCTAGGCTACTGCAAGATCACCTGGCCATCTATCTTAAAAATGCTCAGAAAGTAGTTCTAAAAATACCACAAGCAGTTCCTGTGGGATAAACTGAAGTTACAACTTCCATTATGTTCTTCTATATGAACACTAAATTAGTGAAATGAGCACCAATCCATCAACAGAAAGGGAAAAATTCCCTTCTTTGCTCCTAAGGCTGAATAAAGCAAGACTGCAGACAACATTCACACACAGAACTGTGCATAAACTGTGGAGTTTGAGCAAGGGAAATGAGATCAGTAGCAGTTGTTAGGTATGAGTCATCTCTTCACAGTTTTTTGGACCATGGGAGTGAGCAACATGTTCCAACCAATATGCTTACTGGAGTAAAAAATTCAGTCACCACAACCTATTTACATCAAATAATATTATTGTGGCTACAGCCTCCAGGGAAGAACTGCACTGAAACCATAATGCAACTTTTGATAGCAAATAGAAGTAAATAAAAGACTGGGAGGAAAACTAATTTAATGAATATGGTTTATTTAAATATTTATAGAATAAATTTCTCTTCAATGTGCAATCTACTGAAAGCAAAATATGGCTCTCTCCTTGTTAAAATATGAGGTAGGTAATATTTAATTTAAAATAAAAATGGTTATTATTAGATCATGTAAGGCTGTATTGCAATATCTAGTTTATAGATGGCTGGCTTCTTTAGTAAGATACAGAATGCATAGCTAAGCACCCCAGCTTCCTCTGTGGTGTACCAGGGAAGAAGTAGAGGGATGCAGAAAGAAGAAACTGCATACTAATTCATTTGGGGTTTTTTTGTCAGCTGCAATTTATTGTGAACCTGCAGCTTTTTTGTTCCTGCACATCACATTGGGGAAACCTTGCTTAATTTAGCCTAAATTTAATGTATTTCAAGCAGTCTTTTGCCTTGCTTACATTAGTGTTTTTGTTAAGGAATGTGCTTTTGAAACAAATTGTCCAGTTGTTCCCACTTACTGCATCTGGTGTAGCATGCTTGCAGTCTGTAAACTAGACTCCTTTCAGATTAAATTAAACCATGAGATGTGCTCCAGGAGCATATCTGATGTGTTTGAACCACAAGAGCATATTCAGCCCATTGGACCAGATAAGAACTCAAGTAACCATCCTAAAAGGCACCTAAAGTAGATGCCAGGTTTTCAGCACGAGCTGTTTCACTCTGCTGATCACTCCTATAATGCTGCATTATTGTGATGCAGACAGCGCCCTTTTCTGAGGTCATTGCAGGCTGCTTGGACCGAAATGTTTTTCTGCTTCCCATTTACGGTTGGCCTACAGCTAGCTCTCAGCTTCATCAGCATTCAGCTCCCTCTCCAGAAATATTAGTAAAATAAAATAAATCTATCTCTATGAAGTGCAAATCAAATATTAGCAGACAGCTGACAGGTAGCGAAAACAAGCCACCACTCTGAAAACAATAGTGAGAAACAGCACTTTATTGATTTGTAAGAAAGAAATCTTTAAAAGTTCAATATGTGTCTCTTCACTTCCCTTTAGCTGCATAAACACTCACACTTTGAACACTCCCAACCACATGGTAAAACAGGAATACATGGGAGAGCAGATGTCTGGCAAATCCCAACTATTCTGCATCAGTACAGAATCACAGAATATGCTGAGTTGGAAGGGACCCAAAAGGATCATCGAGTCCAACTCTTAGCCCTGAACAGGACCATCCCAACATGTGACCAAGAGTGTCATCCAAACACTTGAACTCTGTCAGGTTTGGTGCTGGGACCACTTCTCTGGGGAGCCTGTTGCAGTGCCCAACCACCTCTGGATGAAGAACCTTTTTCTAATATCCAACTTACACCTCCCCTGACACAACTTCAGGCCATTCCTTCAGGTCCTGTCACTGGTCACCACAGAGAAGAGATCAATGTCTGCCCTTCATCTTCCCCTCATGAGAAAGCTGTAGACTGCAATGAGGTCTCCTCTCAGTCTCCTCCAAAATGAACAGACCAAGGGACCTCGGCTGCTCCTCATATGGCTTCCACTCAAAGCCCTTCACCATCCTCATTGCCCTCCTTTGGATGCTCTCCAATAGCTCAATATCTTTCTTTTATTGTGGTGCCCAAAACTGNCCCTGTCCTCTAATTTGATGAGGTCTCTCTGCAGGGCCTCCCTGCCTTCAAGGGCATCAAGAGCTCCTCTTAGTTTTGTATCATCTGCAAATTTGCTTAGTATCCCTTCCAGTCCTGCATCCAAGTCATTCATGAAAATGTTGAAGAGCACAGGTGGAGCTAAGATGGAGCTCTGCAGAACCTCACGAGTGAGAGGTCACCAGTCTGATGTTACCCCATTTGCCACCACCCTCTGTGCTCGATCCATAAGCCAATTGCTCACCCACTGCATGATGTGTTTATCCAGCTGTGTGCTGGATATTTTGTCCAGAAGGATCCTGTGAGGGACAGTACTGAAAGCTTTACTGAAATCCAAGCTGGTTTCCCTTTATCATTTAGGTGGGTTACCTTGTCATAAGGAGAAATCAGCTTTGATGAGCAGGACTCCTCTCATGAAGCCATGCTGGCTGTGACTGGTGACTGCCTCAGACAAGCAGGGGTATATGGCTCATTTGTGCCTCAAAGTACTCCTATTGCCCAGTTTGGCAGCTCCTCCCCTCTCTGTCCCAGCTACCATTTTCCACACAAAGAAACGTGCTGGGTGAGACAGAGTAGGAATGCCTTTGTACAGAGCCCATCCTGTGGGTGTGCTGGGTGTGCTCTGAGCAGATGGTGTCCCCTGCATGGGGATGGGTGTGAAGAACCTGATTTCACAAACTCAGACACTTCAGTGTTAGGCTGAGTTGCTCTCCACTGTCAAGGCAGAGCTATACCACGGCATGATCTGAAACAACAATTTAGGTGTTTGTGGCAGGATAAATAAGAAAGAGAATGGAAGCGACTCCTGAAATCAGGAATTTCTTCACTTAGCTGGAGCTGTGGAGGTGGAGCAGGTTCCAATGAATGTAATTTCAGGGTACCTCAAGTTTCCAAACTGAAGCCTCTTTAAACTCAATGCATGTTAGGAACAACACAGGAGGAAATACAGAGTAATAGCATGCAGCAATGCATACTTCTGCTTATTTCACAATAATTATCCACTGTAAAATTTTTCCTGAATACTATGGAACTTTAACTACCATTCACACAAGTGATTAAAAGGGTATCTTACTACTCTAGCAAGGGGCTGATTTCATTATGAAATCAAATAGCATTCTATAGGCAAAAGGCAGAGACCTCATTAAGAACAGTGCGTAAACTGTGTAAGGTTTCTCTAAGACAGAAAGAATAAAACAGCCTCTGAAGACAATGACAGCTAGAAAGAGTAGGAACTTACATAATACATGGCATGAAAGTGTATCAGGAACTAAAACCTGGCCTGATGGGATGAGAGCAAATGCTGAGGAAGGTATGTTGGCTGTTGGAAGCATATTAGAGGCTGGAAGCCAGGAAAAATAAGAAAAGTAATGAGATAGTTGCTCTGGGACACATCTCCTGGAGACAGAAAATTTGGGCAAGCAAAGCTCAAAGGAAAAGCCATCTTGAAAAGAATGAGTAACACAACTGTGTGCTATTCATTTCCAGGTTGTTTTGGGGACATAGGCATGCATATACCTCCCTATAAACAAACAGGACTGCACAACCAAGGATAATTTTACTCACAAAATGATTTTTTCCTCTTGCTAGAAATAAACCCACAATGCCATTGAGTATTGGCTGACTGAAACAAAATCATCATGTAATAGGAGCATGTTGGACAGCTGGCTCCTGCTGCATCAGGTCTGTTGTACCTGCCCCTCATGCACAAGAATGCAGGTGGAGCAAGGTCCCATCGCAGACATGTCTGAGGAAGTCACCAACCTTAATCAGCATCTTAGCTCTGAAATTGGTGTCTTCTGATTGCACATCCAGGCCCAGGATTGTCTTCAGTGAGCAGGAAGCAGAGAAGGAGCAAGGTGTGAGAAGCTTCACTGTGTTTACAGGGTCAGCTAACTGAGCCTGTGCTTCTCGTGAAGCCAAGGGTCTATTTCTAAAAATTTCTAAATTGATCTAAACGAAGATTTCAGTTTTGAAGCCTTGGAATGCAGACAACAGGGAAACTTCCTGTGACAATGATCCTCCCTATATCTCCTTGCTAATGACATTTTTCTGGGCAGGCAGGATGATTGAAGTGTAGTCTTTCTTTCTAAACATTATTTTCAGCAAACCATTGGGAGATGCACAGAATTTCCTGTTGAAAGTTGAGTTTGTTTGGATTGGTTTGTTAGGGTGCACAGCATTTAACATATTTTACAACGATCTTTTACCACAGAAGAGTGGGAACAGAAATCTAGCTAATTTAGGAGTAAACTTGCTGAATTTGTGCAGGGACTTCGATGATGTGGTTGCTGTAACAGCAGAGGGCTGGCCTCAAGACTGTTTATAGTACCCCCATGATCCTCCTGCTGAAGTGCCTTTGAGGCTAATTTTTCTGGCAGTTTACATGGTCTTGACCTTTAAGATCACTTGTAGGTCACTTTTTTCAGGTGCCACAGTACACTCACTGCTCTTCATGGCATGGGCAGGAAGCTGGGCTCTCACACAGACATAACCTTACCTCATGAGCAATGGGATTCAGGAACAGTAGGGACCTGAGGGGGAGTTCCTGAGCATCAAAGGAGAACCTCACACCAAAATCATAATGAGATAGCTGTAAGATGTGGCTCCCCCAAAAACGTTCTTCAGCCCTGTGCACTGAGAAACAGAAAACTGTCCAGTGACCAACAAACGGTATCACCTCTACTCTTTGTAACTCATGCCTCCTCCATGGCTATCAAACACTGTATGTCTTTCCTTGCTTAAAAACCCCAACACTGATGAGTGAGCTCCAAAATCTTTCTTCCCTGACAGATAGCTGCTAGACAGATTTGAGCTGTGTTAGTGCTTGGTGTTGACACCAACCTAATTCCCCTAGATGATGAGCACCATGTGTTTACATAAGCTTAACACCATTTGGTTTCTCTGCATCACCGCACATTCACCACACATACTTGCTCAGCTGTTACCCTCAGTGTCTCTTCACATTCCCTGTCCAGCATGGCAGGCAGACTTGGCTTGCCTCTTATTTTTGCCCAGGCACCAGCACAGCTGTGAACAGGCATTCTGAAGTGCACTGTACACAAGCAAAGGAAACAGCAAAGGGGCACTTGCTATGGTGTGTGGACCCTAACTACCCTTGCTGCTCTAGTCCATGTGTTTATCCCATGGCCCTGTCCTCAATTCCCACCAGCCCCAAGATGTAATGCTGGATGAGTCACATGGGATCCGTGGAGATGTGTGACTCACAGGCTGGGCGCTCCCCAGGTGGGGCTGCAAGCACAGATCAGAAAAACAGTTTAGGGCTGGTTGTGTTAGGATGACCAGGTCAAGTCTTGGACACAAACAAAGCAGAACACTTCGGGGTCCATGGCCAGCCATGTCACATCCACTCAGTAGTCCCTGCCTCCCACTAGGGCCATCTTTGGCTATTTCCCAGCCTTAGACCCCGCAAAGGCTTGGTTCCCTGAGGCTTATTCTGACACAATCAGCTTTTGAAAGCAGATAGCAAGGATCCTTTTGGGTGGGCTGCTGGGGAATTTTCAGGGGATGTAGCTTGAGCACAGTCTGCCAAGCAAGTGGTCAAGGCATCAAGGTACCAGCTGGGTCAGCCCTCACAGAATATTTTTCTGCCTGCTGTGTTGTCCTTGTGCCTGCAAGGGTGGCACAGTGCCTGCCAGCCTGCTGCCAGCTCCGTGTTGCTGCCAGGTGTTACTGCCCAGCCAGTACTACTGCCACAGGGCACCCACTTCTTGCTGCATTTTCACCCACTCTTTCATGGAGGTATTTGTAATATGTTCACACTGTGGTCCCTTTGGCCAAAGTCTTCTGTGTTTAGAAAATAAAAAAACTCTTTGAACTCCCCTGGGGGCATTTATCCAGAACTGGAGGTGGTGAGGGAAACCATGCCATACCAAAGCTGTACTGCAAACATACCTTTTCCTGTTCATACCTGTACCACATGCCTGTGAATGCCTGAGATAAGATCTTGTCCCATACGGGAAAACTGGAGGCTCCTGGTCTGTACAGACTCCAACTTAGGCTGAACCTCTGAGGTGGGTGCCCCCTCTAGCTTACATGTAGGTCAATACAAATGCATTCGGGTTTTGGGGTCACTGCACTGGAAGGCTGCTACTCCAGACGTGTAGTTCCTTGTCAGTATGGGGTAGCACCTTTATCCCCTGTATTGCAGGACGTACTGTACCTTGACCACCCTTGCATCACTCCATGTGTATGGTATGAGTAAGTCAGAGAAGTGGAGGAGATGTTACTGAAAGGGCCTCGCAGGGCAACTTGCAAAGCCTCATGAGAAAAGTGTCATGCTAAAGAGCATGGGATTTGCCCAGGCTCTGCAGCAGGTGTATAAGTTCAGTGCTTCTTCATGCGGCACCCTCAGGTTTGACCTACCAGAGCACTCTAGATATGACTCATGATTGCTCACAACACTAGTCATCAGCAAGAGGTTTCCTTAAGTGCATTTTCTTTTGGTGAGCCAAGTTATCACTCTGCAGAACTATCAGGATATCTGCATTCAGAAAACATGAAGAAAATTAAAGTTTTGTTTAAAAATATAAGACAAGGCTATACATCCTAAATATTCACAAGGCTCAGGTAGTTTCAGGGGTGACCATGCAAACTGTATACTGTGTAATAGTTCTCTTGAAAAGCCTCAGCAAAATGTATTTTAGTTTTGGATTTGGCAAACTGTTACTGATATAATTCAGCCATAATATAACATGCTCCAAAGGAATACCTTTGGGTGATATCTTTAGTGTTATCCTGAAAGTGAGCAGGAATGCCTGCTCACTTTCAGGATAACAATAAACATAACCCTTGCCATTCCTCCATGAGTAACTTATCTTGGGAAAACCCCAGCTGTTTCAAAGAAAACTAAAATCATGCCCATATAATACAGTAACTTCCACTGAGATTGAACCTTGGAAGTTTTACCTGAGTCTTGCCAGGGGGAGTCCATCTCAACACCAGATGCTCATTTTCCCATAGATGTCTCCAAGGCAGCTATATCCAGACCTTTCTTTCCTACAACTATATTCATGTAGTTAGGGCCCTGAAAACCAGCTGGGTCAAATTCTTATGGTCAGACCTTGCCATAGTGATTTTCAACTTTGTGGTTTACTCATCCTCTGTAAGCCCAACAGAGAAGAGTGCTTAGTAACAAACGCCCATGGGATGGGCTATTATACTAGCAGCATGACACAGTCGAAGTCTGCTCATTCCCTGGAAGGAGGACAAATAAATCAGGGGTTGGAGAAGGAGCAAGGACACACATTTAAATAGGATCTTCCTCTTTCATGTAAATGAGCTCTGAGGAAACAGATCTGTTTGAGCACAGTTAATGGAGGTCCTATTTCCCACGGGGTCCTCTCTAGAGACCCATTGGCCATTCAGAATGTGTCCACAAGGACAGTGATAATGTTTGCTGCTCCATAAATGCCTCTGGTATATGCACAATAAATCTCCAGTTTTTAAAATAAATGAAGTCTGCTTTTAACACACTGCTTAATGGTACCTTTATGGCAAAAAGGATGACTATAGCAGAGGATAGAAAATGCTAAATTTAGTGACAGACTTGCCTGTCAGTTGGAGTACTCTGAGTAATGAAACTGTCACCTCTAGATGCTCATCCCTCAGAAAAATGAGCAGTTGTATGAAGCCTGCAGACAAGAAGTGGTGACAAGAGCAGCTCTTGGCAGGGGGGGCTAGAGAAAGAGTTTTTCCAGCATCTTCGCATCTCTGGCTTAGGAATGAGGGCAGAAGGAGAAGGGAAATTCTGCCCATCGTACCAGAAAGTGATGACATCATGGCTGTGACACCATTTGCTTCAAAAAGGGATAGAAAGAAAAGCCATAGGGACATCTGAACCTGTGGATGCAACTCCATCACTGTTGGTGATTGTTACATCACAGTTTTACCAGAAAGAAATATGAGCTTTACCCACAATTCACAGAAGTCACAAATTATCATTGGCTGAACTGTAGGAAAATCTTTTTTGAGCAGTAGATTGCAACCTGCATATATCATGCAATGAAGAAAGACAGAAAAATAAACCGTGTGCTTCAGGTAATGCTGAAATTCCAGCTAATAAGTGACAGATAAGGAGACTTAAAATGTATTTTCATTGAAAACAAAAATCTTGATTCTCAGTTCCGTAGTTAGCTGGTATGAATGACAGCAGTGATATGAGGAACAGGTTGAACATAAATAAAACATAACCAGCAGCAACATTTGAAATTATTTCTAAAAATGGGAACAGGAACTACAGAAGGTCAAGGAAGAAAACTCAGTACTCTCCTGATGATGTATTACTACCATGTAAAATTGGCTTTAACCACAGCAAATGTCAAGCATGTAAAGCATAGGCAAGCCTTCTGCTGAAACAAAGAATTTCTGTCAAAACAAATGCCTGCATGCCTGCACTTTTACCTATCTTTCTGGGCATCTTTAATGGTCATGGATTCCCAAACACAGGCCAGGAACCTGTGTATAGCACAAGGTAAACTGCATTCATTAGAAAAGAAAATGAAGCCTCAGTCTGGCGAACCTCCTGCCATTCTGCAGGCACAAGAGAGAAGATGCCTTCTGCTCCTGTAACTTTAGAGGTAATCCATTGTCTAAGTAACCTATCTGGTAGTCCAGCTACTACGTCACCATCTGGCATAGTGAATGATCTTCACTACCCAAGTCATTCACAGGCTGGAATTCTGCTTGTGCTTTGATAATAATGAAGAGTATCATCCTACAGCTTTGACGGTCGTTTAGTTCAACCTGTTGGAAATGCTGCCTCCTTCTGTTCTGAGCCTTCATGCAGTTCAGCTCCAGATATTTCAGTTTTACTTAGAGGAAAACAGGAGGAGCCTCATCAGAGATTACTCAGCTCTGAGTGGTCACCTGCACTTCCTGCCTTAGTGCCTACAAAATAATCCAACAAAAGCACTGTAGACTTTGGAGTGAGAAAAGAGCCTTATTCCATGTCCCAGTGATGATCCTTGCCACCTTGGCAGAGGAAAGCCCTCTCTCTGCCTTGTTTATACAAAGTCTAATTTCACATGCAGAGGTGACAACTGTTTGTATTGTGCAGGAACTCTGGAGAGAAAGCTCCAGGCAAAGAGTCATTTTGGAGTTGTCCTGCTTGCTCCCCAGGGTGTGCATAGCCCCTCTGCAGCTCTGGACAAACTGTGTAGGAACCTGCTCTGTAGCCATTCTTCCCTCTCCTTACTTGCAGCAGGACCTCAGGGCTTTCACCTGCATCTCCAAAGGGTAACTCCCACTTGGGAGTCACAGAATCACACAATGGGTAAGGCTGTAAGGGACCACAGTGGGTCATCTGGTCCAACCTCCCATAAGCAGGGTTATCCTAGAGAAATATTAACAGAATTAAAATGTTAAAACAGAGTAGAAGGAAATGCAGGTCAGACAGTATTGTCTTTATCTACTTTCAAAAGTGGTTGAATCTGACAACCCTTAAACACCAAGAAGTATGGAAAACATAAGTAGGAATAATAATATATTTTCAAAACATTCCACCGCACACTCAATAAATGTCAGCTGCACAACGAAGAGGCACAGTGCTGTGTATTTGCAGCCAGACTTGGTGGTGAAAAAAATATAATCATTATTTCTCCAGAAAGGGGAGTTTTATCGACATACTCCTTTTGACTTACCAGAAGGACTGAAAAATGGAAAGATAACTGCAGCCTCCAGGACACCCTCCAGATATAGTACAAATGAAACATATTCACTGGGCACAGCATTTCAACTGTTTAATTTTTTTTTCTTTTTTGAACTGCCAGCAATGAAAAGTGCAGCTGGGCTCTGAGAACCAAAGATCACAAAAAACCTTGGAATAATAATGTGATGATAAATGAAGTAGAAATGGACAATAAATCACAATGGATTAACAGCAGGAATAATGCCTGAGACCTAGCGATTATCAAATTATGTGAAGTCATTTGCTGTGAAGCAATTACCTTCCATGGTATTTCCGATTCTCGTAGTAAGTGGCCAGCTCTATTGATTCAAGATATGTCTATGATGTCAGGAGCCAAAAAAAGTGTTTCCATGCCTTTGGAAGGTGAATTCTGTTAATACATTACTAGCAAATACTGCCACAGAATATGGGACAAAACAACAAGAACAATGGCAAATGCCAGGACCAGGTTTACTACTTACGCAGCAATGCTGAAGAATACGCTGACCATGCTGATCAATTTATTTCCAGATGTTACCTTAGCTTTAATCTTAGACTTGCTATTGTGTTTGGTTGAATTATTTTAAATTGTTATCTTTCAGGTAGAATGTTACAGGGGAATCTCCATACTTCTATATTTGTGAAATGTTAACCCGTGCTAAAAAGATAAGTTGCTTTAAACAAAACAAAAAACAATAAATGCAAAGCACAATTTACTATCACTCGTGAAAAATTTACCAAGTTACCTGCATCTTAAAAAAAAAAAAAAAACAAACCAAAAAAGGGTGCTTTATGGTACCAGATTAAGCACAAAGAGTTGAATCTTAATGTGCTTGCCCAGTTTGTGCTTATTCCCTTCAATACAATATCTGTCATAATGAAGGGGCAGAATTTGCAGACAATTTGCAGGCGTTCTGCTAAATGCATCAAGACTTGCCTAAAGTCTGGATCTGCACTGGCATGTTTATCACTGTTATGGTACTGCTAGGGATGTGTACAAATAACATATCCAATTAATGTCGTATGGCTGCGGAACTTTGTAATTTTTGAGGTTATACTAGCCAAAAAAGTAGTTTGATTGTGCAACTAATTTTGTTTGGACAACTAGTAGCAGCTGTGCTAATGAGATAAATCTTTGATTATTTCTTACTTCCATGAAAAGGGACTTGCTACCATATATAAAGTACCAGTATTAGCTCAGCAAACTTTTGTAAATGTGGAGGCCAGTGGGAGGCCTGAATAAAACTGGAGGCTTAGAATACCTTCTTGAAGCTGTGAGATAGGAGACAATTTGGCTGGAAACCCTTCAGAATTAATAATGGTAGCTGAAGTCACCCAGTACTGGATTCCTCTCCATCCGCTCAAGCCCTCTGGCAGCCAGGGTACTGTGGTATCAGGCCAGCCTGGGATCCTGCTTAAGAAGAGTATTTCTAGTGAAAAAAGCACACATAAACCCTGACCCACAGCTTGAAGCTTTAGGTTGCTGCACAGTCCCTGCTGCAGCACCCACTTTGCAGGCTTCAAGACTAAAGCAGGGGAACTCTGTATTGATGATATGACAAGACTCATTTTAAAGAGACCTGCAAGCAAGGAGGCAGATTGCAAAGCTTGGGTGTTCATATTCTTTATGAAGCAGGCACACTGTATGCCCTTACATAGGAGTTATGTTTCTAAAGGAACGTTATTGTGGTTGTATGTGGGCTCTCGAAGGCCCTGGCTGGATACAAACCAAAAGTGTTTGTCACAAGGGATTTGTCCACTTGTTTTCACCCAAGATAAAAAAAAGATCTATCAGAAAATGCATTGGACATACATTTCAGTCACTGGACCACAAATCATCAGCTGGAAAAGTCTGATAAAACCCCAAAACCCAACCTGCAAGGCTTTCTAATAAAAAACATCATTGCTCCTATCTGCTGCAGCACTTTAGATGTCTGAAAGTCACAAAGTCAAAGCCATTAAAATATTGCACAAACAAATGGAAGATAAAACTTACATGGGCAAAGTTATTCAGAGTATGTTGCTAATAACACCAAGGTTGTGGGTTTGATCCTCTTACTGGTCATTCGCTTAAGAGCTGGACTCTATGAACCTAGTGGGTCCCTTCCAACTCAGAATATTCTGTCAAGTCTGTGAAATGTGACTAAATCATCGTGCTGAGCCAAAAGCCTCTTCAAATACAGACTTATGAGAGGATTTATCCAGCTTCAGAAAATCAGAAGTGGTGGGGAGGTTCTCATGGTGTGTACAGCTCAAGGTCAACTACATCTCTTGTTGTGTGGACGAGCAGGTCAACCTGTAAACTACACCCCTCATCAAAACCAATTTTTAAAAACCTGAATAGACTATGTCTTAACAAGGTATGGACTATAGCTTACCTTTTCTTTAACCTTTGCCTCTGATTTCTGCAGAGAACATCACGCTCTGGGTTCATCTTTTTTAAGGCTTCTCTGTCCACAAACATCAGCTTTGAAATGGAGCACAATATGCTGGGAAGGTAAAAGCAGATTGGAACATGCTTGACAGAATGTAGAGTTAAAACTAATAAAGCTTCTGAAGACAAAGCTTTAGCTGTGTTGAGACATCAGCTATGGGATGAACCACATACAAACAAGTTGCTGCGGAAGCTGGGCTGCAGGCAGTGATTAAAACTACATCTCTACTACACCCTGCAGTTTTTGTAGAGTTATTGGAGCTTTTTAGAGCTTGAGTATCAAAGGGAACTGATACAATAGTGTAGGCACAAAAAGGGAAAGAATTTAAGTTAGTCGAAAAGGTACATCTGGAAAACTGCTGACAGAATTGTCCACATTGTGCCCAGGACTGGATGTCAAAAAAGCACCCACCACTTTTCCACAGATCATTCATTTTTAACTGAGGCTTCTTTGTACACACCAGGTGTGATTTTCAATTTTATCATCTTGTAATTGTGAAGTCTGTGATCTCCTCCAGGGTTTAATTAGAGCTGGTGAGGAGGTTGTGGTCTGTTCTCTGTGACCTTTGCTTTAAATATTACCAAAGTTTACTTTTAGAGCACATGAACATGGAAGAGAAAGAACTGCAGAGAAAGCTAAAGAGAAAAGCTCCACATTCTCTTGGGAAACAGGAAATTTTAAAAATAAATAATTAGTGGGATAGAGTAGCAAGGCCATGCTAAAGATGACATATGAAATATAGGTTGATCAGCAGTAATGTCAGCATAGCTATGGCTGAAAGTGTAATACAAGAACAGACCTAAACTGCATATTAATTTACATACTTAAATCTGTGAAAGTTGTGTGGACTTACAAAAGTAATGAAACTTATGTTGTAGTATAGTTGAATAGGGAAATTGGTATTAGCCATACTAATGAAATATCACTTTTGATAATTTAAGCTGCCTCTTTCCTAATCCTGCCAAGAGAAGTTAAGGGCTTTTGTCCTCTAAGAAATAATACTGTGGTTTTAGGGAAGAAACATCCAAGGAAAGAGTGTTATTAAGAAAAAAAACATTTGGAGTAGAGATCTTGTTGACGAAAGATGGGAACAAATCAAACAGGGAAGAAGAGATAGAAAGCAGCAATGTTGTTCTTCCGTTTCTTTAGCAACCTCTTCTGAGGTGTCCAGATTGGGAACGTGTTTGTGCTCTCTCAGATATCGTTGCTCTTTCACCCTACCAGACTTCGATATGGTACCTCCTGAACCTCACAGGCATGCTCTGCTGACTTAACTTTGATGGGATAAATGGGCTACAGCACCCAGGGTGGAAATATGATCCTGAACATATTTAATGTGAATTGAGAATGTGGAGAGGAGAGCCTGCTTATTCCTAGGGTGACAACCATCCTTATACACCTTCAACCTGTAAATATAGAAAAGGCAGATAGAGTGGATAATATGAAGTATTTACTAGCATTTTCATTTGGACAAGTCATCATGTAATTTCTTCCAAGCCACAAAGAACATTAAAACCTCCTTTGGCATGGCCTTTAGGGTGGTTAATGATGTGAACAAACATTCCTTTGGGCTACGTAAGGAGGAAAAGAGTAAAAAACATCTAATGTTCCCTGCTGTAACTAATGTGCTATTTTGTTTCCGTGAAATAAAAACAGACCCAGAAGAGACAGAATTTTAGCTTTGTTTTCACCAGAGGACAGATTTAACCCAAGGGAGAAGGGGTTCAGGGAGAAAGGAAAGTGCTAAGAACAACAGGAGGTGGGGAAGAGGCAAGACAGGAACTTGGCTCTTGAATTTCAGGTTGTCCTGGAGGGCTGGGCCAAAGGTTCCCTTTGACTCAGCCACCTCAGTGACCCTGGGATGGCAGGTTTCCTCACATCCCAGAGGAAAACGGTGAGCACAGTAGTCGGTTCCTGTGCTCCTGCAGGGTGACTTTACAGCCCACTCACTTGCTAGGCTGGGCCCATCCCACTGCTCCAGCCAGGAACAAGGTGCTGAGGGCAGCCCTGGGCAGTGGGCACCTCCCTGGGGATGGGGACAGGCTGGGACATAGGCATGGCTTTGTGGGACCCATGGCCAAACAGAGCAGGGCTGTGGGGAGCTGGAGGGCTGTGGGGGTAGTGGCTGGCAGCCTGGAGAGGGCTGATGGGGGTCCTGGGACTTGGGCAGGTGGGGGGAGCCCAACATGGCTGACAGGGCTGGACAGGGCTGTGGATGTTCTCAGGGTTTCCATGCTTTTTTCCCCTTCAACTTCTCTGGGATTTTAAAATTTTTCTGTTTCTCTTGAAATTTTTCACCCCTCTCTTCCAGTTCTGATGAGCACATCATATGTTGACAGGTGGCTCCTTCCCCATCCAACCTGGGCCACGGCAGGGCTGGAGACAGTGGGTGCTGCTCCGGGTGCCTCTGAGGTGGCGCAGGGCCAGCAGACCTTTGGTCTGAGGCAGAGGGGCCCCTCAAAAGGAGGGCATGAGGGTTAGCAGAAATGGTGAGAGGATGAATTATGGACAAGGTATTGACATATGGAGTTCCAGTGGTAGCAGTGTCAGAGCTCTAGTACTGTGGAAATATGATAGGGATAATATTTGAGGGAGAGAAGGATTATTCTGAATCACAAAGCTGCTTATTTCTCCAGTTATTTCAAGTGCTTTAGGAAAAGCAATTGCATGCTTTCAACTCTAAAAAGAAAGAGTAAACAAGGAACTGGAGCGACATCAACTGCAGCATAGTGCCTGCACTCCCCGCCCCCTTATATCTGCCCATGTAATTTATTTATGCATTTGAACCTGCTACATTTCCCCATCCTTTTTCCCTGCCACCCTTGCTCTGTACAAGGCTCTCCCTCTGCTTTGCTGCCTCTGGCTGCCTGCCCCTGCCTGGCCTGGCAGGGCTGGACGGGGTCCCAGGGCTCCAGCTGCCATGGCTCCTGGGAGCCCTGGGGAACACTTCATAGGTGGCCATGGAAATTTTACAATGTGATAGTTTTCATGAGAAGGGTGGTTAATTAGGTCATTAAATACTTCCTTATCTCTGGCAGGCAAAATTAGAGAGTCATCTCTACTGGAAGTGTTTCAGAAAGAACTTCAGTGCTGTTTTCTCCTTGTTTCTCTTTCACACAAAGCCCAGCATTTTAAACCACTGATTGTTCACGCTGTAAAGTAGCTTGTGTTATGTTTTGATTCATCTTGTGACTGACTGCATTGATTCTGCCGTAGCATTTCAGAACATCACAAAATAATTTTCTCCTTTCCTCCTCTTCTGATACACCAATTATCAGGAGTGCATCATTATCCATTTGGATACTTTTACCTATTTTAGAAAACAAAAAGTCTTACCCATGCAACACAAATAACTTAATTTGAACAATTAACAAAAAACAACTTAACTGGAACCCACTGCCATGATTTTTCCCAGTGAGTGGTTTGGCAAAATGATGGCAACTAGAGTTGGTAATGATTTGGTTTATTTTTCAAAAAAGGATTGACCCTGACCAAGTCAGTAGTGCTCAGGATTCAGCTTAAACTGCTAAAATGACTTTTCAAACAAGGGTCTGATGAAACAGTTGGGAATATTATTCCCTAGAAAAGGAAAATAAATGGCACAGCTATTGAGTTTTTATTGCCTTTGAAAATCATTCATATTGGAAGAATCATATCATAGACTCTGCAACACATGTTTAAAACTGTAATTTTCATTATTTTGGGAAACATTTTTCTTATTTAATTATTTTTGATAGATTCCTCTGTTGTAAGAGTGTAAAATAATTTTTAAATAGAATCTGTAAATAACTTAGTTTTAAATTCAAATAAAATATGTCTAAACTGCCAGACCAATTGCTCCTAAAATCAACACATACATTTTGAGGGATAAAAGGAGATATTGTGTCTTTACCTGACTATAGAATTTAAAATATTTACCTCTAGTGGCTGAAAGTTCCCATTTTCAGGTTTTCTCAAATGTGAAGGAGATATTTTCTCTAAAATGCTACTGTAAAACAAAGGTTTAAATTCCTTACAACCAAATAATTCCTGGAAACTTTAAAGAAAACACTAGATATTGGAACACATTCTACAGAATTTCAGAAATGCAAAGCAAATCTCATTGGCTTGTAAGAGTTATTTAAAGCAAAAAATATCTGTATTTACACCTGGTTTTGTTGAAGGGAGAAAAAAAAAAGAGTGAACCTGGAAAAATCACAGTGCTCTCGTACAACATTGTTGTTCTTCTCACACAGCTATTGATCTGGTGGCATTTCAAAGACTGGGGACTTGTGTGGTGGACTTCATTAGATCCTTTGAAGTTTCTCCCCTGCTGCATTTTTGTTACAAATTTTAATTTCTGAATGTGGTATTGCTAGCCTCAGAATATTCATTATTCTCTGCTCTGCTATTCCAGTGCCTTATACATAAACTTGATCTCAAAATTATGTTAAAAAGTAGTTCTTTCTATAAAGATAACCTTCCTAAGAACACTTTTATTTACTTGCTTGTTTGTTTGCTCAGGGGGCCATCTTTAGCTGGAGTTGCCAATCCCTCTTCCCTTATAATTAAAAGGTATGTTTGGAGCAAAAGGCAAAAATGTAGTGGTTTGTTTATTCAGGAAAAAATGTTAGATTTAATTTAGCAGATTGTATTCTTGAAAAGAAACAGGGCCAAAAATAGATCCTGAGCCAAAATCTGCCTTGAGTTACATCTTGCTTAAGCACTGCCAAAGCTGTGCTAGGAAGCAGGCCCCTGAGAAACGACAAAGGTTGTGGTGGGGCTGTGTTCCATCTCTGCAGGAACATGAGCGAGGATAATAGCCATCCTCTGATAACTAGGAAAACAGGCCTTTGGTCTGCCTTTCTGCCAACTTCAACATCTGCCCACACTGAGGGAGAAGCTGGGGAATGTTCTTTGCACACGTGGCATCCCCACGGTGGGGACGTTCCCTGGGCACGTGACAAACCAGCTGTGAACAACTCTGGAGAACAGGGAGAGTGACCACATCTGTGGCAACTGAGAGAGACCAGCTGAATTGATCAGTCTGATAAAATATGCCATGTGTTTTTCACAGTCCTCTGGAACCAAGGGTGGAAAGTTCACAAATCTCTTCTCTAGAGCTGAGTTCCATAGGTGGTTGAAATACTTAAATTCCGCTCTTGGAGATACTCATATGAACAAAGGACCTGAAACATTGGGCTACCAGTTGTCATTATTTAGTCTTAGGATCAAGATTATGTACGATAAGTGCCCATTCTTGCCTGGTCTCAGGGTACCTCTTCAACGCTGACAGATGTGATTGAGCTGGTGCTGCAGGGCGGAAAGCTCCAGCTACTCTCCAGTAGCACTACTCTGAGAAACAAACAAGGACTAGTCTTGGAAAGAGCATAAAGTTAGCAAAGGGTAATAAAATTGTAGAGATTTTAATGCCACTTAGATTAGTTATTTCTCTCTTTCATAGATACAGATAACATACCTTGTATATACAACAATCAAAATATCCCATCCCTACTTACCTTCCTTCTCAACTCCAGGTCTCCATGAACACAGCAACAAGGGAGAGGTTGGGATGGGGAACCATGTAGACAATTAGCATGAATCTTTATTCTCTCTTCCTAAAAAGTCCAAACCACAATTAAAGAATTTCAATTATTGAGAGTCACAGTTGAATATTTCAGGAAATGAGGATATTTCAGTCAATTAGAGAAATAAAAAGGAGAAAGGAAATAAAAGATTTCCCAGTGTTTGTCACCTACTATGCATTGCCATGATTCAGTGTTCCCTTTTTTTGGGCAGAATGAGATGAGGGTATTTAATATTTTTAGGGCTGAACGTCCTAAAAGAGGAAACTGATGGCAGTGGCCAGTACACCAAGGTGTAGTTCTCAGCTGCTCACTGACAGGGAGCAACAGCTATTGTTGAGGGTACTCTGCAATTCTATAATTTTATATGTTTGATCTGTTGTTCCTCATTTCCATCCTTTTTTCACATAAAACAAAACATTGAACAATAGCAGGAAGAATATAAACCCAGGAAAAAAACCATAGATACTATATAAAGTACTTTTCTGGTCTATAGACATTTTCAGATTGGCACCACCTTAGACAGAAGGGGTGATTCATACTACACACTACATTCATACTGATGGCTTTTTCTTCCTTTTTTTGTCCAATTGCTCCCTGAACTTATAAGAACTTCCCAGATTCCTGGTGTCCTGTGACAAGGAGCTTTACAGCTTAACGCTGTACGGTGCTAAGAAGTACTTTCCCTTATTTCAGCTGTTTTGTTTCATGCCTTGTGATTTTTTGTGTTCTAAAAGAAAGTTGTTATTTGCTTTTATGTTCTGCATCAACCATGATTTTATCAGCCTCTGCCATAAGTCCCCTGCCCCCTTAATTTCTTTTCCCTGAGGAAGAGATGACCTGGAAAATAGAAGCGTATGAAATCCTCTCAGGTACATTTAACAGAACACACAGTCACAAAGTGTCTCCTTGTAAAGAGAAAAGCAACAGCCTTAGTCTGTGCTACAGAGTCTTCTTTCTCAAAGGAACGCCTTTGTTCAGGGTAACACTCAAATTTGAGTTCTAAAAGCAAGACCTTGACCTTCTGCCAGTCTAGTTAAACCAGCTTTACAAGTATTATAAATCCTGGAGTGGTTCAAAGATTTTGAACAACTACACTTTGTTTTGAATCACAAGCAGCAACAGAACTTTGGTGTTGCATTCCCATGACTACTTTGGTGACGAGTCTAAAGTCTGGAGAAAAAAAATGTTACTTTCAAGGTTTTTAGATAAAGTATCTGTTTCAGGAAAGTATTTTTAATGTTTGCTGCTAGTGTTTCCCCTGCTGGTATTCTTTCTTTAGTATTAATTGCAGTGTATTTCCCAACAAACTGCAACTGCTCTCCAGTATGGGGTAGGAGAGGCGGGGACTCTACTTTGCAGATGTGTTTAGGATATGTAGGAATTTGAAGGTGTTAGGAGGGCCTGGTGCTATTATGCAATGGTTCTAATGCCCCACCTGCAGGCCAGGAGCTTACCTTTAAACCCCTTTTGTATGGGTCAAAGACTTCTGCATTTCAGAAGCAGGGGTATGTGCAAACAGTGTCTGACATCAGTGGAATTGAACACCTGACAAGAGATTTTATTGCTCTTAGGTTTGGGAATAATTTTACATGGGAGGAACACTTATCTTGCACCTCTAAATCACAATATTTGGTTCGACTCCAAGCGTTTTCCTGCATCACTTTGCACTCCTAAGTTATTCTGCTTACACCTGCAAGTGCCTAAGACAAGTCCGGAAAATGGCTCACAGAGGTGTAGTAGACAAAACCAGCCCTTGTTGCCCTGCAGCAGGACTTTGGCATGAGACCCTGGAGTGAAACCACACTTTATCTCAGACATAGCTGAGAAGCTCAAGGACAGAAAGGAGGATGGGACCAGCTGGGAAACACTAAACAAATCAGCCTGCACACCCACACTTCATTCTACTTAAATCGCCTTGAAATGTGTTTACAGACAAAAGAGCTGTCAATTGTGCTATTTGGCTGTGCTGGGAATTAGCATAGAAAAAATCAGCATAGAAAGTCTTGGTTAATTTATTACCTTCATAAATCTTTGCAAGTTATTTTGCTTTCTGCTTTTGATAGCACAGCCTTTCTTATGTAGCATTACATTTAGTGTTGGTCTTATTGTGGTAACAAGCAACGTGCAAGGAAGGACCACATTGCTAAGCAAAGCAATAAACCCCTCTGACTCTGGAACTGCTTGCAAAGCAGGACTGATGACTGAATGAGGAATCTAATCATGGTCTCAGGGGAGATAAAATGTATTTCAGACTCAGAGAGGGCTCTAGCGAGGTGCTCTCATTGCTGATAGACAGATCTTCATTTTTGCCAGGTGGGGAGAGATGCCTGTGCTGCCCTTGTCTGAGCACACTGGCAGGAGGCAGCAGTGTGATGAGCACTGGCACTGCACTGTGCCTGGTTCTGCTGACTGTTCACAGCTGCACTTCGTGTGTTGGTTGTTATAAGGTTCAGAATACGGTGTCTAACAGGCAAGAAAGCTTGCAGAGTGCAAACACCTAGAACCCATTTGCCTGCCTTTCTGAGCAGTTCTCACCCAGATGATCCCTTAGACCTCCCTTGCTTATGCTGCTAATTAGACTTCTAGTTCTGTAGCCAGAGAACCAGAGCAGCCTCTGCCAAGAATCAATAAAATGCAAAGCAGCAGGCAGCCAGTATGCAGCCCATTAGATACCAGATCCTCATGCCAGGGTGCTTTCCTGTATCAGCAGACCATGAAACCTGAGAGGAATATCTGAAAAGGACTCACTGCCTCCAGCGTCTTGCATATAGGTGCAGTGTCCTTGGGACATGGCTTTCCAGAATGGGATGTGATGTGATTTTTAGAATTGTCATCACAGAAACTAAGCAACCTGGAATGAGCCAACTTCTTACCTTGCTGTCCCTCAGAGCTGTGGTGCTCCAGGCACAAGACATCCCTGCGCAGCCTCGGAGAGAAAACATGCCCACTGCGGCTGTGAGCCCTTGCCCAAACTTCCATTGTCTCAGTGTAAATCACTTTTATTCATTAATTTAAACGTCTCCAAATTGTACATGTTATCAGTGTTTGTCTATTTGCTTCTTTTTTAGTAGGTGTGCTTTAGGTATACTGAAGTTGGATTCTGTTTAAGCGCAGGAATATTTTTATGAATATTTGGGTTTCTCATGGAGGGTTCATAAAGCGTTTTCAGGACAGCCTTTGTATGGATTATGAATGCACCTTGGCCTTGTTCCCCAGCCCAGGGATAATATTCACGGGCCACCAAAGGCACAACAGGCCCCACTGATGGTTCATAATACAGTCAAATGTGGTGCACCATGGGATGTATGCATTCCATATAATGTGTCCCACATGGTAAGGTTTTCAGAGCGGACATCAAAACCTCCAGAAAGTCATTGAACCTTCACGTCCCAGCCATGGCAAAGTTCTTTTCTTTGCTTTCCTGTGTGCTTTGCAGGATGAAGTGCACAATTATGATCTGAAATAGGTACTGCTCTGTAGCCTTACACTTCTAGTTAATACATGCTGCGTATAGCTCATTTTCCCAGGCATTTTCAGTCTTGTCTTCAGAGATGAGAGTTAAACAAGTCTTGCTCTGTGAGGCAGTAGAAGGCTGCTTTCTGCAGGAGAGGATGGAGTACTCTTATCTCAGGATAAGAGCAGGAATGCCAGCTTTGTTAACATGTGTCAGACAGGAGAAGATGTTATGATGCTTTGGGCTCCCACATGGTGAGGATTAGTGTATGTGCCAGAGGTTCACATGACCTTGTACTCTACATCTACCTGCTCGGTGGCCTTTATTCTCCCTTGGAGAAAACACCTGAGAGATCTGGAGATGCAAACAATGGCACTTGGTGCAGTAATACCGTCACAGCATGAAGAGCTGCCATCCTGTAGCCATCTGCTGGCAGTTTGAAAGCGTCACAGACTAGATGAGCAGTTGAGTGGGGTGAGGAGAGAAGAGTCCTTCAGTTTGTCCCAAAAACTGAAGCTTTTGTGAGTCAAGTTACTTGCTGAGCAATCCCGTCGCGTGCAGAGCACAACATAACATAGAGAGCACTGCCACACATGTACAGGGTGGAAAATCCCCAATGCATTCCTAGGGAAGCCGTGAGAAGCTCTTCTGTGAAAGATTGTTGTTCATGCAGATGCTCCATTTCATGTCAGATAGTATGAACCTGAAGGAAATAATTTTGAAAATACATCCACATAGGCATGTGAGGCAGCCTGGGATCCAAATAACATAGCTGCCCTTGGGAAGAACTCTCCCTGCATATGCCTCAGTATCTGACATTTTCACAGTACTTTGGGGGGACACATTCACAATAGGAAAGATGATGAGGGAGAATTTTGCAGCACTTGGCAGAATCATGGTTGTGCATGACAGCTGCAAAGTTTCTGCTGTTAATAGAGGAAGAAGGCAAAAAAAGTGAGACAGACCTTGCAGCTGGTTCCCCTTTACCTTGGCTAATGTTTGCCTGGGAGCAGGGAGAATCATTAACTGCCCCAGACAAGTTTTACGGCCTCAAGGTCACAGAGCAATAGTGCACTGAAAGACCACAGGAGTGTAGCAAAACAAGTTTGCTGGTGCTGGGGAGACCAGAGCACCTTGTCCATGAAAGGTAGAGTTTATAGGCACACTTATAAAGCTGCAAGGCTGGATGCAGCTTTGCTCATGTGATTCTTCATCTGTGATGCTGACACAGCACAAGGATGTGAAAATTACACCTCCTAAAACCTATTTTTTGATTACTATTATTTTTATCCTTTATTGCAGTTCCATGGAAAAATTAGTCCTAAATGTCTAACTTGAGATACCACCTGCTCCATTTCTCACATTATGGTCTTGTGGTCTTGTCTTCACGGTCTTGTTTTCCTGACTGGACAATGTGTTCCCTGCTCTCTGGTTGGTACTGTTCTCTGTGTTGCTGGGAAGATTAAACCCAGTGCTCCCCCACGAACACCTGGCAACTCCCTAACTTGCTGTGTGATTAATTAAGCTTCTTCTCCTGGCTGAGAGTAGAAACTCACCTCCTTTCTTCATGCCCTTGAGCACATGCAGAGTGTTTATCTTATAGTCCACAAAGCATAAACAAGGCTTGTCCTCTCAGTGTGGGACTCCTGTTTTGACCCTATTTCTCACAGCTCAGGCCAGGTGATGATAAAGAGCATTTGGGGAGGAGGAAGGCAGATTCCACCTCCCACAACTCAAACTCTGTGCCTTCACCAATAATCAGATAGGTGTCAGCCTCCTCTAAGGACATCCCCTCCCCTACCACTCTGACTGTAGGAGTCAAACTCTGCCTATACCTCCCTGCAGTGCTGACATCCTCTTTCCAGGACAGAGTTCTACTGGTTTCAGCTGTGCCTTGGTGCCTGAGGTCTCTGAGTCAGGGACAAGTATGCCTTATCCTGTGCTCAGGGCTTTGTTCCACGGACATCAGATCAAGGTCACAGCACATTCTTCCCATTCCCCTTCCTCCTTCTTTCCTTAGAATATGGCCTGGTGTGTGGTATCTGTGTGCAGGGGCACTCATCCATCCAGAAAGTCCTCAGTCTTAGCATTTACAAACTTAAAGGTCAGTACATCGCACTTGGCATGAGCAAGAAAAACACACCAACCTTGTGGGAATACTGATGTGTTACTCTGTGTAAGTTTACTTTGTGCAATGTAAGCACAATCCTGAGTTTTCAAGGCTTGCACTCATCTGCTTTTTTTATTTCAAGACAGATGCAGCTGTTAAGATGCTGCCAGCATGCAATGCCCTCATATAATGCAATTAACATTTTGTCCACTGGATGTTACTCTTGCTCCAAACATCTGCAGGGGAATGCAGGGCAAAGACACTGGCAATGCAATCTTCTAATTTTTTAACCAAGAACCTAATTAAATCAGTCAGCAACTTGTGGATAGGTGTATCAGCTATTTATTGCTTGCCTATTAACTGAAGAAAAATAGTTAGAAAGTTGTTATTGGGATATAAAAGAATGTCTGCACCCGGCAACATGGAAGCAGGTGATTAAATAATGTTAATGGACTGAGAATTTAGCAATGAAGAAGCAAGTGATTTTTCAAATCATTAGGCTTGGGAATTCTAGCACACTGTCCAAGACAGTCAAATGGTTTTGTATGCATTATACCAATGGTGCCTGAAGTCCAGAAACAAGCCACATTTCTTAGGTATTTTTGATCACTTATGCTGCACTTTATTCATTATCTCACTTCCCCTAGAATATCTAGCAAGCTTTATGTGTAAGCAGGGCCTTTTATTCTTTTTTGTTTATTATTATTTTAATCTTATAAAACATCCTTGAACAGTTCCCATTCTCTAATTCTTTTGCTCTCTACTACATGTCTCGCCCATCCTTCCTGTATGGCTCCCACATATTTTCTGCATGCCACTTTCACTGATGTGAAGCAAAGTCTTCCTATCAGATGAGCACAGTTGCTACACTTGAAATATGCCCAAAGAAATTCCTCATTTATTGATTGATACCTCTGTGAAATACTTCCTTTGTATATACTCTGCTGCAGGAGCTCCTGTTTTCATCTTCCCCAAATGAACAAGCCTTTTAAATAAACATGATCATTTGTTCACCCATATGGGTGGACAATATATCCTTCTATAGGAAGACACGACCAACGCTCTATATAAGCTGAAAGAAATTCAGCTGCACATGGCTGCACACTAGTTGTACACAAAGATGGTTCTCCAGTCCTTGGTGTTTCCTTTTGATTCCTCACATATTGCAGGAAACATCCAGGAACTGTTCTGCCAGCAAGGCAGTGTTTTCTTACAGTATCATTTTATCTGTAGCCCCAGTTAAGTTATTTACACATTGTTGTATCATTCCACAGTTCCAGTAGCTGCAAGTAGGCGTCTAGGAGAACAAGTTTTGCACATTTTCTGAGATACTCATGTGATCTCCAGGCCACTTTGCCATATCTGAAGGCACACCTGGCTTGAAATCAGAGGTTAAAGTCCTGCTCAAATGCGGGAAGTGTGAATGCTCACAGACAGTACTCAGACAGGGAACTACTCAAGGGGAATTCACATTGCCTATTTTAGCTGCTTAATACAAGTGATTAAAGTTTCTAAAGAGGTGAGCCAACTGGTACATGGCAGAAACCTAATCCAGAAAGAAATGAAAGTCATGATGGAGATGCTGGTTTCTGACCAGCATGTGCGTGGTTTCATGTGTGTTGAATGGGAAAGGGAAGGCTTCATCACTGTGCATACCAACACACCATAGAGTTATTAAAACAACAACAATAAAGCTTTCTCTTTTTGACTCAGTGTTATCACAAAGTGGCCAGCCAAAAATTCTGAATCACTTTCTTTATCTCCTCCTAATAAATTCTTAGAGACTAGATACTGAAAATAGTTTATTTATCAAACTTTCCCCCTTCCCATTTTATATAAGGGAGTTTCTACCCTTTCTCTAAAAGGCTGCTAGTGGGCTGATGGGATATTTTAACATAGATTAGGAGGTTCAAATGTAAAGAAAACTTTGCATGCCAGTTTAAAAATCTCCCACATTTTCTAACTCTGCTTGCTCACTGGGACAGATGAGTCTACACCTCTTGCTACACACTTGCCTGTTGTCATGATTTATACACTGGATTAACATGCAGGATAATAAATTAACAAAACATAGCTCCATAGTGCATAATCCTCAGTGCTTTAAATTAAAACTGTCTGTTTTGGGCACAAAAGTGATTGGAGCAGAACTTTGCCCTGCAGGCATATTTTTCACCACCCCATCTGTTGCCCCAGATACTAGGGATGGAAATGTCCATTTTGTTCATTTTTCTTTCCTTTAAAAGTGTTTTTCTTATCTTTTCTTTCTTGAGACTCTTCCAAATGACATCAGAAAACAACATTCAAACCAGGGCATGGAAGTGGAATGCAAGGTACAAGACAGAGCACTATAAAATATTCAAAGAAGAAGTACATGTGTATTTAGGTCAAATAAAGCAAGGGATCCCTGCAGTCACTTACTTTCTGTGGCTTGAACGCATTGTTACTGCTTAGTAATCATTTGCCTAGGATGAGCTTCTTTTAGCTCTCTTCAGATAAAGAGCTGGGTGGCCTGACAGTTCCTGGAGCCTTTTCTGTGTGATCTGCCTCCATCCCATGTCACTCCTCTTTCCAACAGTTCGAGGAAGCAAACTTAGCTTCCTGTAACCAGAGTAAGGCAAGCAGGATACCCAGAGTAGAATAGACTGAGTTCAAAGCATCAGATTATTCAATCCCCCTGAATTTAATCAGGAGCTGGTTTCTTTGGAATTCCCCATGAAGTGAACTCTTGGCCAGATTAGCTCTCAAAGTTTTGCAGAGAAGTGTTGAACTGCAGGCCAGAGCAACATTTACAACAGCTTTATCTACAAGAGCTTTGCTTTTCCCTGCCTGCTTCTTCTCTCTTCAGGACCATTATTTCCTGCTACAGGCTGGGGAAACTTCTGTTCTGGGGGAAGATGGAAACAAGGGAGACAATTATTGTGAATTATTTGCCTTTTATTAAACCAATCATTTGATCCTCCATTCTGGCAAAATCAGGGCCAACAAAGTCTCTCTTAAGGTTACCTAATGGTGAAAAATTCCTTACACACACACTTTTGCCTCATTTTTCTTCATGTATTCTGTATGTGAGATTGCAGCAGTGACAAGCCTCTTTGCTATACTTGAATCTTGCATAGAGCAATCAGTATGTGAGAATTCAAAAAAGTTCAAACTGCTAATTTACCCCAGCAATTTTCCAGCTGCTATATCAGTAAATATACATAGTCATGCTTTTAAGCTTTGCACACAGAAATACAGGTCTAACTCTGTGAATGTCTGAAAGCTGAATGATTGGATGCTCTTGCATTGATCATTTCATGTTGCTTTTCACATACATATTCCTGAAATATTCCTGAGCTGTATTATTTTACAGCTAAAACTTTGCAGTTACTTCCTACCCGATGTAAGAAGCCAGCATGTACCAAATATTGGTCTTGGTACACACAGATTGAACAGCAACATCCAGGCTTGAGGTTGTACCAGCTGGTGCTGAGAAAGAGATGTTTATGGGGCATCTGTTGGATCTTAGCAACATGTGGAATGAGGATGGGGGAAAAATGTCCCTAATTTTCCCAATCTCCCATTCCATCACAAACCACATGTTCACTGATGCATCTAGAAAAGAAGAGCCCTGGACATTCAATCATTTTGGATCCAAGTTCTCTGACAGTGGTTGCTTCAAACACTCACTTGGGCAGTCAGCTCCATACACCCCTAGGGCCCTGTCTGCTGTCTCCTGCAGAAGTCCCTGAAGCTCTCCAGGGCACCATGTCTGAAAAACTGCTCTCTGGTGGTATCAGGTCCCTGTAAATGTCTCTTTCCATCCTTAGAAGCAGATAAGAGATACTAGATGCCTGCTGGTTCAGGAGGGAATCCTGGGCCTCCACAAGCAGGCAGGTTGCTCCTTCTTCCTAATGCAGACACTGGGAAGCTATTCCACCAGTGACAAATCCCGTGAAGCATCAGAATTACCCTTTGAGTCAGGTTTCACTGTCTGATGCTGAACACTCCCTATTTTTTCCTTTCTTCAAACCAAACCTACGTTCCATCTCATTTACAGTATGTGACTGCTCATCTCCAAATTGCTGATACTTAAGTAATGTGATAAACACTGAAAAATAAGTATATTTAATACTAGAATTGGGCCATATGTCCCCTCTCTGGCTCTCAGTGTGCCTGCTACCTTCTCCGTTACTTTCTTATCACCACACACATTTATGCCTGTACATAGCAGAAAATGAATAAAATGAAAGCAATCACATTAATCAGTGTTTGTTTCTTTTCAGATGTGTCAGCATTTGTATAGAAGAATGGAGAAGAAGAGCTTGCTCCACATGCACTTTCATCCAGTGCTGCTGGATCCATACCCAGCACTGTTGTGCAGAGGTGTTCCTTGGAGTCCCTATGCAGGGACCTTCAAAGGCGTGAGGTTAGCTGCCCATCCACTTCAAGCCTACCTGGGATGCGTGTCCTTACTTGACATTAAAGCCACATTAATAGCCCAGCCCCTCCAAAGTGGCAGATGTGTTTAATAGTGGGAGCAATAGTAGCAATAACATGTATTTTCTGTGATTTTTTTTCACCAAGGATGGACTAGTTCCTCTAAATGGATTACTTTGTCTTCCAGTATAACCCCCTGGGTTTTCATACTCCTTGCAAAGAGCGAGCAGAATATTAAAAAGCTCTACTGCTATCTGAACCTGTTTTGTAATCCCCTAGACATGTTCTTAAAATTAAAATACACTTGTTTTCTTCTTTTATTGTGAAGTCACTCAACAATTACTTCTCTCCTGACTGCTATCTGTCCAAGGAGATTTGGAGAAGGTGAAGAAAATTATGTTTCTAAACACGGATGGAAAAACTGGATCTCTTCCTTGCCAGGACTCTGGGCAAATCCCCTTCTGGAGCATAGCTGGCTATGTCCAAGGTCAATGCCTCTGCTGATAAGGGCTGTGGTGAAAAAACACAGAAGCAAAGGCCTAATCCTCCTGCCTCCTGGGAGCTGCTTTTTGCCTGCTTTACCCTTGCCCCCCACCTGTGTGGCCACATGCTGAATCTGTTTCTGCCCAACTCATTATTTCCAATGAGTAACAGCTGATTTGTCAATATTTATATTGCATCCCCAGAAGAAGTAAGCTTGTTTAAGCTGAAGTCAATATAAACTATACTGATTCATGCTGACTGAAAAATCTGTCCACATTTTCTAAATATTTCAGTTGAGTTAAAATCCCTGCACATTTAGAACCAGAAGTATCTTGCGTTTAATATCTCTGTGTTAATATTTTCCCATTATGTAGATCAGAGACTTGAGGAAACAACATTATCACTTTACTTCAGCGCCATTTATAGATTTTGACAGCTTTTGACAGCTTTCTGACACTGATAAAGTATGCTATGAAAAGCAGAATTACCAGGCTGTGTTATGTTTTTATTAAAAGCATTATTCAGTTGTCACATAATGTCATATGTAAATATCCTCATGAGCTTCTAGTGAAGCAATGTTGTATAAGCAAAAGGTCTCTGTTTCCACTGTTGCCTTTGCTGCAAGGATAGTGGAAGGAGAAGAGAATGGAGGCCCTGAAACTCAAATCCACCCCTCCTGGTTTGTGGGTGTTCCTGGGTAAAGGCACAGGACATATGAAATCTCAAGCTGTATGAGAGAGGTGTTACCTTCAAGATGGATATCTCAAAAACTAAACATGATTAGAACCATTATTTTCACTCCATTTCTCATGTGAATAAATGCTCTCAAATTGATCTTTGTCAAAACTCAGCTTTGAACTCAGTTGTGATGCACAATGTGGAGATTGTTTGGACATTTCAGTGTGTACCTCATGAAAAGCAAAGATTTTGCGTGCTGGACTACCCACAAGAGTCATGTCTTGTGGAGGTACACCCTGACTAGTTCAGGGACTGATTACGCATAGCTGTGCAAGCCCGGGGCACATCTGCAGCCTGTATTTATGCTGCTCCATGGGTAGATTTACAACCTGCAATTCAATTTCTTGCTCTACAACAACATAACTGAAAATCCCAGAGCCAGATACTGTAGAACTGACCTGGAGTCACTGCAGCAATGTGGCACAGCAGGTGCCTCTGCCTGCCTTGACATGACAGGATGATGGAGAGCGACAGGGTACTACAGAATCATAGAACAGAATCATAGAATCACTAGGAAAAGACCCTCAGTATCATCGAGTCCAACCACTGACCTAACAGTGCCGATTTCACCACTAAACCCTGTCCCTTAGTGCTGTGTGTAACATGTTTTTAAAATATCTCCAGCGACAGTGAATCAACCACTTCCCTGGGAAGCCTGTTCTAGCGTTTAGTAACCCTTTCAGTGAAGAAATTTTTCTTAGTATCCAACCTAAACCACCATAGGATTTGGAGGCTGGAAAGCTGAAAGCAATGCATGATTAAACAAGAAGGGAAGTCACTGTCAGCAGATCAGGCTGCTGAACTCCAGTGCCTGTAAAAACACAGTGCCTGTAGGTGCTCTGAGGGTGGAGGTGCTCTGAGGGAAGCATCACAAAAACATCACACAGAAGATTTTCCCTGTCTTTGTTAAGTGTGTGTACCTTCTGAACATTGTTCCATGACAGGGAGACAGGATAATATTAGTGAGGTGACAGTTGCTACAGAGAGAAGAAGAAGAATCACACAATTAAGGCAAGTTAAAGCCAAGGAAATTATCCATGTCTAAACTGACTTCCTAAACATCCACACCTCCTCTTATTGTGTGCACTTATGTGCAGAGAGATGGTGTGTGTTAATAGGTGTAATATTTATCATCAGGAAATTTGAGAGGGGTTTTTTTGGGGGTGGAGAGGGAGGAGTGTATGTCCTCTTTAAAAATGAAAGAAATGACTACTTAGAGACAGAGGAAGCTTTTCTAAAAGGTCTGTCTTCCCCTGCCCTTATTTATTATTTAGTTCTTCAGCTGATGTATTTAGTACTACAAGGCACTTAGAGACTCTAGTTTGAAAGAAATACACTGGACAAAATCAACCTTCCTCATAGCAACAGGATACCTCTTCAAATGTTAACTGTCTTTTCACAATTAAATAAGCCTCTTTATTACTGCTCTGTTCAGTAAGGAAAAAAAAATGTGCATCATGTCTTCAGTTTCTCCAAGATGCATGCTCTATGGGTGGGTCTATTTTCCTCACATTTTCTGTTTTGATAGCAGAAAACAGAAAACTTCACACTAGTGAGTTGACTCTCACTGTAATTTGGTTCACAGAAGGAGAGAATTAGCTATACTATCTATTTTCTCTTAATGCTGAAATTGGCTGGAGGTGCAGAGCCACATACTGATTTACTTCACAAACCCTGAGGATAAACCATATAAGAGTTGCAAAAGAAACTATGGGCTTTGTCCTAGGCTGTTTTAAGTTGACAGCAGTAGATAATACATTAAGTAGAAGGCACACTGGAGACACCATTATGCACTATTATCACACGAGAAATAAAAATGTAGTTCAGTGTTCAGAGAAAACAGTGACAAATATTAGTTCTTCATCCAGGTAAGCAGAGTCTGGCTCCAGGCTGAGCAACTAAACCTTCCACATGCCTCTTTCCTTCACAGAAAATCAAAATACTGCTCATAAAGCTACTGTGAAAATCTTGATTAAATGATGAATTTTCATGGACCTGTGAATTGTCAGACATGCCGCCTTACAGCTTTTGAACTTGCACACTCTTTTATACTTGAATTACAGAACCTCAAGATCTCTCTGCGTGTAGGGGCCTGTCATGCATTGACTTCTGTTTCAGTGGAAGGGAGTACACACAAATCCTTTCAGCAGATGAAGGAAGAACACGCAACCAACCGTTTTCTGAAACTTTTTGCATGCTCCCACGGCTTTACAGAATGGATTAGGAGTTTGCCCTTGGTAGCGGCCCCTTACTGCAGTGCACAGTGAATGGCATTAAATATAGCACGTCACTGTTTGGAGCCAGGAGCCCAATGTAACCACCTCGGAGGGATTGAAAAGGGCAAGGCTGTGACCAAAGTTCTGGGTTGCATTGTGGAGTCCTGCCATGCAGTGTTGTACATCAACATACCTGCAACGACTTTCCCCCACCTGGTGGGGATAAATAAAAGCCACCTTGCTAACTGCACACTAGGAACACTTGTCAGCCTCTGTCACAATGGAGGTAGCAGAATGTATGCTGGAACTAAATCTAGCTATTAGTCTTAATCATACCAGAAACTCAGACTATTTGTTTAGTGAAGTAATGGAAATGAGAAATGTGTAATCCAAAAATACGATCTGGGGTGAGCAGGGGGAATTTTTTAGGCATGGAAGTTTCACAGCTATTCACTCAGATCACATTTATTTATTTATCTGGAGACCTGCTGCTGCTGCAGTGAGGACTAAGACTGGACCTCTCAAACTGAGCACATCCTGAGCTGCAAGAAAGAGCTGAGAGATGCAAATTTGGAATGAAATTGTAAATATCTATGTGTGGTTCAGCTAGTGCTGTAGGAAGGTAGGGCACTACTTTAAGAGGCATAAGTTCTCCTTTAGGTTACTGGTCAGGTAACTGCACATGCACTGTTTACCATCAGCCAGCAATGTTGTTTTATTGCAGCTTACATGCAGAAACCTCAGTAAATGCATGGACAAATAAGAATACCCTCATGCTTGCATTTAGTATATGCACCAATGCACTAATTCAGGCACCAAGCACACAGGATTTTGCAAATGAAAGAGGTATTGGCATTTTTTCCTTGAAGGAAAAAAATTAAAATCAAAGCCCATTCAGGCTGTGTATGGAAGGTGTCTGTCTTTGCAGAACCACACCTGTGCCTCCTTGCTGCAGACGAGCGGGGAAGTGGCTGCCCCATTTTTGAGTTCTGATGGAGGTTTAGGCTCACTGAGAAATCAGATAAACTCTTCTTTTAAACAAATAGATATATGGTGGAAAAAGAAGGGAGGAGACTTGCTTTATTTGTTTTGTTGTGGCTGAAATTGAAAGTATGGTCTGCCTGTCTTCTTTGGGTAAATGTCAAGGCAGGATTTTCGCAGAGTTTCAAAGTGAGCTGTGTAAGATCAGGTAGAAACTAGGTTAAGACATGAGTGTAATTGGCTACACAACATTCAGGAGGAAAGACTAACTTATCTGAGTTATCTGATTTCTGCATCTCATGTGCTGGAAACATGTCTAAGTGAGATGGTGATGGTACTGCCTACTGACTGAGTAATGGCAGCAGGGAGTAGACACTGTTACTAGTAAAATATTAATGAGATGAATGAAACTTTAATTTCATGGTTTATGAATTTATTTGTTGCTCTTACTTTCTCTTTACATTGTCTATCTCAGTGAAATGCCATATTAATGAAAACAGCTATATGCTGAGAAGCCTGAAACACAGAAGGACTCTCTTCAAGAAACTAGATGCTACATTATCGGGGAACTATGAGCCTTGACTTTTTGTTTGTAAAATGGGGAAGGAAATAATGTCTACTAAGGGAACTTAAAAGGCTGGAGTTCTACTGCTCATGCTATGCAGGCAAGCAGGCTTTTGCATTAGTCTTCTTCTGCATGTAAAATACATGAACAATTTGCAGCACTTTTAGTTAATTGGGTCATTGCTTTTTTCCTCCCTTGCAGCCTTTTAATTGGACTTCTATATAGTTCTTCTAGCCCCAGATCTGCTTTTTTTTTGTCTGCTTCTAATGAATTATAAATAATATTTGTGTTTTGGTTTACCAGTAGTAAAGTGGACCTCATAATATGTAATCACGTCACAAGAGTATACTGAAAATTAACTGCAATTTGAACTTAGATCCTCTGATTCTTAATTACCATGCAGTAATTGTACAGCACTGTAGCCTTAAAAATAATTTAGTATTGAATTACTGAAGGCATGACCTCATTTTATTCCCAGTATCAATTTTAGAAGGTGAAAATGTTCCATTTGGTCTATTTTTTGAAATAAAATAATTGTGACTAATGAATTAGCAGCAGTTAATTGACAGATTTAGTTTAGTCAAAGTTTTATCTACAGTATGTTTGCTACAGCAATAAAGGTGCTTACTGCAGATGGTGACTCGTGAAAAAGAAAGGACTGTGCTCCCCAATCGATATATTTATGTCATAACTGGAAACAGCTTGAAGGCTTGAGACCATTTTATTAAATCATTCCTGGAGCTATAATTGAGCAAAGGAAGTTGTGGTACAAACACAAGAAGGCAATGAGAAGTTAGAAATATTTCTTCTGCTCACAAGTGAAAGTAGCAGGAGTGAAAAGGCTGATTGACGAGAAATACAAGGTATTCCTAAGATATACATTTAAAGCAATCATGCATCTGTGTGCACATCTATGTCCAATTTCTTGTACTTCATGCAAAATAAGCCTTTCTTGGGGTCTTGACTAAAATAAGCGCGTAGGTGCACTTTTTTTATGTGGAAATGATGAAATAACAAGGAGACGGGAAAAATCCAAACCCATAAGGTGCTCTAGCTCTCCCTCTAGTGCCTCTGCAGCAGATTTAACACGGGGTTGGAAATCTTTTTTTTTTGTTTTAGTTTATTTTTACCTCACCCTGCAAGTCTGTTTATCCCACATTTACTAGCAGCTGTACAGGGCAGGTGCCAAAAGCTGTTACAGACAGGAGGCATGAACTCCCAGCTAACAGCCTTTTGAAAGCACCCAGTCGGGTTGCAGAAAACCAGCCTCCTGTAGGCAGGTGTCATGAAGCCTGCTCCTTTGTTTAGTTCCTGTAAGGATTTCAGGATTTGGCCCAGGACAAATAACAGTCTCACAGCCAGCTGACCACTGTGCAATGCTCATGGAGCCTTCTCTGTGGTGGACTATCAAGCCAAAGACCTCTGGGTTCTTTTGGAGACATCTCCAACAGCCCTGCCCTAAATGTATTGACACACAAATGTGTAGAACTGCCAGGTGTTCCTCTTCTAAACCATTTAACCAATTCAGAATTGGTAGCAAAAGTAGCCTTGGACTTGGAGACGCTCAGGCATTTAAAGAGCTAGAAAGGTATCCGCAGCCAGGGCTATGTGTAAAAAGGTAAAGCATCATTGTATTTGGAGATGGTGGGTTTTGAGTGTCTTTCTTGTATCTAAAATCTTTCTGGGGAGGGCAGCTGGCGACCTGGTTATGATCCAATCCCACAAGTAGCCCCATTGCCACTTTGAGTGGGACACAGCTGCGAAGAAAATTGAGCAGCAGAGTATCCTGGGGGGGACTGGGAAGGGGGGATTTCTAAGCCTAGACACTGAATTAAGCAGAATGGCAGCAAGACTGCGTACGTTCAGGCTACACCTGCTTTGGACAGGGCATTCCTCAGCTGAGTGGGTGATGAGTGAATCAGCAGTGGTTCACTCCTCTCAGGCTCGGGTGGGCTGGTGGGAATGTCTAGCATTCTAGCACACTAGCAGAGGGTACTGAATCAGCTCTCTAGGTAACAGTCCTTTCCTAATCACTAGCTCTTACTTTTTCAGATGTGCTGGTGAAATACCTCTGTCCCTAAATGAGGCAGGGAGATGCTGACAGCTTCACTTCTCTGCAGGTTGGTTCTTGACAGGCATTTCAGCACTGCCAGGGTTGCTGCTAGTGCAAAATAGCTGCAAAGGGGGACCAAATTTTAGTGCTATTGATATTCTTCCACTGTGATTACTGATAATGTATCAGCTGCTCAGTGGGAAAGGTTGAGACTTCAAGTGGAGTACTGTAAGGAAAAAAAATCTATTACTACTTCTTTTTTTTAAAAAAAAGCAAATGTACCTCCTCAAATGTCTATTTGAATTTATTTTTTAAACAGTCATAAAACATCAGTGAGATATGTGGGTTGAGTTTGTGTTGAGAAGTTTACTATTTTTTTATTATTATTTGCAAAAATTAATTTTTGTGCTATGAGATGAAAAAGGTATAAATATGCAGGGATATATTCTGATTGACATCCTATTTTTATGGCACCACTGTAACAACCTCCTGCTGCAGCTATGCAGATCCTAGAATATAAACAAGCTTTCCTTTACCCTAGCAAAAGCTCACATTCCTCAGCTGCCTTGTAGATTGAAAAATACCTGGATTTGCTGCTGCTATTTTTTATCCAAAGCAAGGGCATCCTGAGTTGGCACTTCCTGACTCTCTATTGTGCTCTGTTTAGCATGTGACCGTGCACACTGAACGTTGGTGACAATTTGGCTATTCACACAGCCCTGCCGTGGAGGCCTTGCTGCTTGTTCTGCACAAACATTGGTCTTTTTGAACAATCAAATCCATAGATGTCAAGTCCAGGAATTTGAAAAGGGTGAAGTAAAGGATCTATTTGGTATCTTAATATTCTTGGTAAGACACCCTGCTGAGCAATGTGCATAATGAAAACGTCTCTGCACTTAATGATATTTTAATAGAAAGAGCTCAGATTGCAGGTAGGACAGTTGCTGCTTTTCTTTTCAGCTGTTGAAATCTCTTTAGTGCAGCCACAACACAATGTCCTGCCTGGTGTAAGTGCTAGTGAGTCTCACGGGAGAATCTTTAACACAAAAATAAAATCACAATTTAATTTCTACAATGCAGTGCAATTTGTGTGGGAGTGTATATTTTTACAGCATAACAAAGAGAGGGGAGATTCCACAGCAGCACAAAGGTGCTGGAGCATGTTCAGAGAAAGGCAATGAAGCTGGTGAAAGGTCCGGAATTCCTCTGGAATATGAGGAGCAGCTGAGGGAGCTGGGGTTGTTTAGCCTGGAAAAGTCTCAGGGTGATGTTATCACCCTGTACAACCACCTAGAAGAACCTTGTAGACAGGTGGGGGTTGGTCTCTTCTCCTAGGCAACTGGTGGTAGGACAAGAGGACACGGTCTTAAGCTATGCCAGGGGAGGGTTGGGTTGGACATCAGGATGAATTTCCTCATGGAAGAAGTGAACAGAGATATTGGAATGGGCTGCCCAGGGAGGTGATGGAGTTACCATCCCTGGAGATGTTTAAGGAAAGACTGTGGCACTTGGTGCCACCAGTTGGCATGGTAGAGTTCTTTCATAGGTTGGACTCACAGATCGCTGAGACTTCCAGCCTAACTGATTCTGTGATTCTGTGAACTGGATCTCTTCGGTGGTAGCCTCCTCTTGCCCATTGCATCAGCAATGTAGCAGGTTGCTCTTGCCTCTTCTCACGCTGTCGGTGCCAGGCGGTGTCAGGCAGGGCACATGGCAGCACCAGCTGCCGGCGTCCAGCACCGAGGTGCAGGGGCACCGTAGAGCCAGGCGCTGTCCTGGAGCCAGGAATACAGTCGGTGAGGTCTTGATCGGGAGGAGGGCTCGGGGGCTCACCTGTGCGGGGCGGGGCTCGCTCACCTGGGCGGGTCGCGGCTCTGACTGACGGGCCGCGGTCCCGCCCCCGGGCACGGGCGGTGCCTCCGCTGCCAGCCAGGC
>VYXB01000130.1:57712-79311 GCA_013397135.1 Pachyramphus minor
CGCAGCCTTTCGCCGCTCGGCCCGGACCTGCCCTGCCCAGCCCTGTCCAGTCCAGCCGGCCTGGGCGGCTCTGGAGCCCGGGGCGGTGCGGAAGGGGCGCCCCCCGGCCTGGGCAAGGCTGCGCCGACCGTCGGCTCGGGAAATGAGGAACCAGGGGGGCGGGCGCGGAGCACGGGGCGGCTGCCGGCCCCCCCCGCCACCGCCGGGCCGCGGGATGCACGGGCAGCGCATCCCGGCCTTCCCGCGGGGTTTGGGGGCGTGAGTAAAGTTTCTGCTTTCACCCTGGAGTAAAAGTAGAGCGCTTCCATTTTACGAGTGTGCAACTTTTGATTGACCGGCGCTGTTCATAAGGTTTGTTCCCACTTAATTCTCTCTATCCCAGGGTTGCTTTGCAGCTGGCAGCTCCATTTGGGCAGCTGCACCTCGACCGCTGAGATGTAGCAGGGCTGGCGCCTCTGTGGCTCTCAGTATTGAGGAGGGCGATGGTGCTTCACTGGTGTGCATTTTGCTTGGGAAGACTGTTGTCCTGGCTGCCGTGGCCGAAACGCTCTTCCTAAAACTTAATAGTTTATTTAAAACAAAAACCCTTGCTACTGCTTATCCAAGAGAGTAGTTGGTGCCTTGATGAAAGCTGACCTGAATGTGGGCAAACAGGATCTCTTGCCATAAAAGCTTCTTCCACAGACGTATATTACATTTATCCTACTGGTCCATGGATGAGTTGAAGCCTTTTATATGGTGTATTACTGAACTACACACCAGTGTAGTGCTTCCCACCAGACAAAGTAAGGCAGGCTGGGATCACTAAGCTACCTGCAGTAAGCTGTCAGGGCTGCTTGGCCCAGCTCAGTGTCTGAGCCCTTGGGCTGATTTCATTCAGGGTTTTCCTGTTCAGAGTGCTCGGGATGGCAGGAAGCGTTCACTTGTGGTGGCTGCGGTGTTGGAGACACATGAGGTGCTGTGAATGTAACCCCTGACTGTGCAATTGAGTTCTCTGCTCTGCCGGGTGAGCTGAGTCAGGCACCAGCCTTGATTTGCTCTCGGTTAAGTGTTTCGAGGCTTTAGTAGTACACTTGTACAATTAGCAGCGACTTCTGAGTTTCTCTGTACATAGAGAAAAAGGCAAGTTATCTTTGCCCAAGCTGAAGATAATCTGGGGAGGGGTTGAACCTTCTCGAGGAGGTTCCTTCAACCATTCTGAAGTCCTGTGTCTATCTTCAATATATATAAATAAAAAAAAAAAGAAAAGAAAACAATCCTCAAAGCCTATTCTTGGGGACTAACAAAAAGAATTGTTCAGCGAGAAAATAGCACAATTGTCAGTTTGATCAGAATTTTAATTCCAACTGTAGGAGCGTTAAAACTGGTTCAGTATTTACCCAAAAGTTTTTTCTTTGCATTTGAACCCATTTGGTTAAAAAACAAATGGCCCTGCAGCTGCAGGGTCTTGAATGACTCTTGATGGGAAAGATCTTTAGAAAAGCTTTGGTGACAGCGCTGACACTTTCTAGGGCCTTGTTTTGCTATTGAACTAATTTCTCTTAAAAATACTGCTTTGCACAAAGGGTACTGCACCTCAGGATGTTTGTCAGGATAGTGTACCTAGTGTGATGTAACTGGCTGCTGTGGAGCAAATGTGGTGCAACACCTTCTTCCTCTGCCTTCTTTTTGGAGTGATTATGCTGTTTTCACGGTGAGGTGAAGACCTGCGGGTACAGTGGGAAAATCTAGAATAGCCACACTTACGCCTGTTAATTAATGGCTTCTAGTGCCCTGCCAGTTAGCCTTCAAAGACCACTTTCCCTGGCAAACTGGAGTGCTTGCATGGGAAATTGTGCTTTATGATAGATATTATGACTCACTAAAGCCATGTACATGGTTAAAGTCCAGGCTGCCAGGTCCTGTCTATGGGGCCTCCTCTAACCAGAAATTAATTGTTTAAAAGTGCGAGTCACTCTGTTGTTATGATAACAGCTTTCTCAGCTGGTGAAAGTTAGGAGGTGGGAAGAAAATCAGTGTTAATCTATGTTAAGACTGCAACTCAACAAGGCTAACCAGCCTTGTGTAGAATGTGTTTAAATCTTCCTTCTGTCTTCAGCAGTCAGGTTTGGCAGCAGTCCTTAAACAGGTGTTACCAGCCTATGATAAGCAGCGTCAAACCCATCAAGCAACTTTTCATTTGCAGTGTCTTTGTTTTCAACTAAGGGATGTTTGGACTGCCTGAATGTCTGCACATGGTGCTTGGTGCACTCCATCCGCTCTGGAAAGAGGACCGAAATCACCCAGGGCCTCATGTTCTGTGATTACAAACACTAAAGCAGTAGTGTCAGCTCAAGCCAAATGGATATAATATTATGCTGAGATGAGGAGTCCCTTGTTCTGTCGCTTTTCATTAACTTGCCATGAACAAAAATCTGATCCACTGCATGGACTTAGTTGCTGAATGGACTAATAATTGCAGTTTTGTTTTCACAAAGATTCTGCCTTACTCTCTGCCTCCCCTGCCTCTGCCTGCCCCCCCCCCAAAAAAAATCAAACCATAACAGTACCTGGTTTTGCTTGCAAAAACGAGTCTCTCTGTGGCTTGCTACTGTTACTGTTAGTGCTGGTACAGTTCACCACTGGAAAAATAAGGATGAAGCTGCCCCTACAATAGAAGTAGAAGGGGACTGTGCCACTGAGCAGTGCCACGAAGACAAGCAGCACAGCACAGTTATCTAGTAATGCTCCATCTCTGATGTTGTGTTCAGGGGTTCCTCTTATGCTTCAGAAGCTCTTCACTTATGTAACCTGGTGTCTTTCAAAATCTGCAGGCTTTGTGGTACTTAGAAGGAGTCCCAAAACAGTACACGTGATTTCTCGAGTGACTATGTAAGCCTTTCTTCTCCTAGGGCCTTGACTTGCAGTTCTTCGGCTGACAGAATGGACTTCAATGTTATTTTTTGCTCAGAAAGAACTTGTTGCTGGCAGTAGGACAGAATTTCCCCCCATTATCCTAATGGACAAAGCTGCACCTTTTCCTATTGCTTTATTAGTTTTCCTATCAGTAGGTACTTTCAGTACTGTAGGTATGATTGTTTTTCCCTTTAACATGCAGTTGTGAAATCAGACATTTGTAAGTAAATATGAGTGGACAGCTGTTGTTGGAACTGCAAAGGAAGAGTGATTTCACTGATCTGAGCATCTATTGCAGTGACTTGAAGATGGAAAAAAGAAAAAAATATCAGAAGAGTTATATGAGCAGGTCCCCAGGTTTTCCTTTCTCTTGCATGAAAAACTGTATTGGTTGGGGAAATCTTATTCTGACGCAGAGTGAGGGCCCGGACTTGATGGAGTGGCATTATGTGAGCTTTTCAATAGCATTGCTGTCCTCCCTTCTCAGCCAGTCCATGAACGAGGTACTGAAATGCAGGGGGTCAGTGCCCTGTGTTGGAGGGATATGGGAGCAGCTGATGCACAACTGTTGGTGGGTGGGTGGCTGGAGGCTGGAGCAGTGTCAGCTGTTCTGGCCTTCTCCAGCACTTGAGCATTGAAGGGTAACTTGAACTCTTCATTCACACTTGCACTCACTTCAGTAGGATATGGAGGAGGGGGCCAGCCCCACACTGCAGCTGTTTAAAGAATCTGTGTTGTGATATGTGTGGATCTTCTGTCCCAGTTCCATACAACCAGCCCTGTCACATGCGGTCAAGACAATCCTTCACTCAGGCAGAGTGAGGTCTTCTCTCAGACCTTTCAGCATAAGGAAAGCTTAGCTAAGGATCCGTGTCCTTTGATACTCCAGTGAGGGTAAGTTGTAACTGCTCAAGGTTTTGCTATTGAACTTTTAAAATCTTTTAAAATCACTGTGACATGAAACTGATGCCAGTCCTGTTTGTTCCAGTTTTTGTCACTTTGAAGCAGCCCATGGGTTCCCATTTTTCCCACTGCAAATGCCCACTGAAAAACTGGGAGGTCTTGTAGGCTCAGACTGACTTTGCTGGCCTACAATGAAGTGCTGCACCTTTGGCTTTGGCCAGCTTTCAAAAGAGAATAACCCGAACTCCTCCCTTCTTAATTTAATAGGAAAAAGCAACAGCGTTTGTTGCTGAGCCCTGTGCAGCAGACATCTGATGGGTGTAGGGTTTTTCATGCTTTTAAGAGAAGCTCGCCTCCAGCTAGGATGATGACGACCCTGCTGTTGTCTCTAATGGAATCTTTGTAATAGGGACACCTCTGATTTGAGATTTGCTCAAAGCTTTTGGAGAAAGGGAGGTATTTACCCTTGTTCTTCTAATATCCTGCAGTGAGTAAGCAGAAAAATGTCGAACGAAGGATGACTAAAAACATTAAGCAAGATTAAATGCTAAATTGAAATGCTCTTTTTCAGCCACCACTGTCACTCTGTGTCAGCTTCAATGTAAAACTCCAGAGGGACAGCTTTCTCTCGAAGGTAGTGAGTGTCTTCAAAATTCTTCATATTAGGGTGTGTGTTAGCCAGAGTGATTGCGAACCTTCACTCAAAAACCTTGTACTGTAGGGCAGGCTTTCTGCTGCAAGCCCTCTGTTTTGAAAGGGCTGTAGTAATAGACCAGCTACCCAGAACAGTTCTAATCTGGATCTCTCCTGAGGGTTCAGTGTCACTCCTGTTATTTCCTCTTGCTTGTCTTCCTCCTTCTCCTCTGCCCCAGAGCAGAAAGGGGTGGATGGATAATGCTATCTAGAGAGAAACCAGCACTATTATTGTGGTGTGAATGTTGTCATTGAAAGAGGCAGCTTTCCTGTTTTGCAAGCTGACTTCTCTATTCCAGAGTATGAGTGCAGAGCAATAAGTGTCCTTCAATGCTGACTGACAGCGGAGTGGCCCAGGAAATGCTGCCTTGGCTAATCCTGGAATGTTCCATTTTCTGCAGAATGGAGGTCTATAGGAACATGCTGTGCCACATGTGGTTTGGAGTGACAGGCTTCTAACTGCCCCTCTCCTGTAGCCTCCCAGCAGCAAAACAAATGCCTGCTGTGCTTAAAAGCTTTGTAGGCAAAGAGGAAGCACACTTTGTGTGTGTGTGTATAGAAAGAAAGCCAATAACTTATTGTTAGTGTATTTGAAATTTTAACAATCTAATTCAAGATTTATAATTAGTTTAGATCCTACCACAGAAAAAGACCATTTTTGCAAGTGAAGTCTTGGTAATAATAAAGGTAACATATGCACTTAGTTTTTACACATTTTCTTGGTGTTATTCACATCCTTCCCCTGACTTCTAAGGTTGCTAGTGTCATTTTGGTGGTGGCTGGGATATTACAGAAAGTTGTCATCTTGTGAGTCCTTTGCTGGGAGGAATAGGATGGTGGTGGTTTCTTCCTCACTGTAGGATTCACTAGGGTCCTTCTGTTATGTTTGCTTTTTACACATTTGCTGTTTCTTTCATTGCTCTACAAGCTCCATGTTACATTCAAATCTATTATATAAAATGCCTTCTAGATATGTTAGATATTATTTCTTTGCTCTCTTTATTACCTCTAAAATAGTTTTGTCCAATTGCAGATCTCCATTGGCAAGTGAAGACTTTCTTACAGCTGTGGGATCTCCACTGTCAACCCCATGTCCCCTTGTGCCATGCCTGTACTCACATCCTGTGTCTCTGCTCTCTGACATACACCAAGTAAAACAAAGCTGCAGGCAAATTAAGAAGGGTTGAGACAGTGCAAGCCTGACAAGCCTCTAGTCCTCAGGCCTTACTCAGTTCAAAGCTTATGTCCTGTCCCTGGCAGCGGTAATGCCGTACTGTGGAGTAACAAAGAGGCTGGTGAGCACCTGCAGCTTGCTGGAGGCGTCGATGAGGCTAGCAGAGGCAGAACAGCAGGTATTTCTCCTGTTTTGCTTTCCCTTCTCTAGCAGCTAGAGGGAAGTGGAGTTTCATCAGAGCCCCCTAAGCCCAGGATCAAGATGAAAAGATGTGCCAAGGGAGGCAACCTGGGCTGGAGTCGGTGTTCTCAGTCAGGTGTTTTTCTTGTCCCATGGTTGGCAGCGATCCTGATTCATGAGGAGAACCTCAAAAAGTTTGAAAATAAAGCTTTGTAGGTAATGCTTCTTAACTGCTCTTTAGGCTGGCCAAACTGCATGTTTCAGTTGTGAGCATTGGGAATGTTATCATGTCTGTCTTGCTTTGTTTACTTTTTTCTAAAGTACTTCAATTAAACCAGTAGCAGGAGTCCCAAGGTAAGCAATAAGTGATCCTACTAATCTCCCTGTCTTTGTGTGTTCTCAGCCTAAACATGTATCTCATTGTGACATTAGAGTCTTGATTAACTTGATCAGGGTAGCAGAATTTAAAAGAAACTCCCCTGATGCTTCCACTTGGGGCTTCTATGTCTGGCATTCATTGCAGTGATCTACAGCAATCCAGTCCCTGGGAATACATGGGTAATAATGGACATCTGCAGCTGCTGATGGGAAGGGCGGCCTTTGAAGAAAGCTGTTTCACTGAACTCACATCTTCTGGTACCCAGTGGTCTCTGCAGAGTAGCTCAAGGTCTTGATATGTCCACGGCTTTTCCTCACACAGGCTCCATGAATGGAGCTGTACAAGGACTTGCCTATAAGTGTCTTTAAAGAAGCTGTCCTGTAAGTAGGAACCAGTACTTCCAACTCAGAAGAAGCATCAGGCATATGAAATGGGCACAGCTCACACTGGCTGAAGTGTGCCTTCCTCTCTAGTCGCTGTAGAAGAGAAATCCTTTCAGCACAGCTCAAAAGTGTTTTGCATATATCGGAGGAGTCTTGAGAAACAAGCTGAAGACAGAGCAGAAGCCCCCAGATTAATCGCTATTTTTAACCTGGTGACTCTTCAATGTGCTTTGATTACTGTTGGCAGAGGTTGGATTTACGCTTGAACACAGACAGGCTTCAGTCTGCGTTAGCAGATCACAGGCTGTTGCATGCTGTTTCCATAGCACCACTCACATCTGTGCTCTGAAGTCCCTGAAGAGGCTTTCTGAGCAACTTGCATGCATTCAGGCATGAGGAGCATTGGAAGTAGTACCAGCCAAGGCATGGGGTGGGGATGGAGCCTGATTTAAATATTGACTTTCCTGTGGCCAGATGTCACTGTCTTGGCAGAAGGAGAACAAGCTGTTTTACGGCAATGTGCTTAGCTTGGAGCCATGAGCTCTGAAAAGCACTATTCATTCCGTGTGTTCCATCTCCTCGACAAATCACTTGCAGTGTTGTGCTCTGAGACTTTTTTTTGGCGGGGAGTTTGTTCTTGAGTAAGAGGATAGACCTGAAATGACTCCTTGTCTTTCTCTTCTCTCAAGACTGCTCTGGTGTGTTCCTGGCAGGTATTTGTTTTACCTCTTGTGCTCTGTGACAACCCTTTGTATATGCTGCCCGGGCAGACTCTTCAGGTTCTGTGCAGCTCTGGTATCCCAAGTAGGTGGTGTGTGGGTCTTTGAGCAAGGGGTGAGTCCACCCACTGTATTCAGAGCATTGCCATGTGGTCCATCATGACCTCTGGAGATATTTGAAGGAGCAGGGAGTAGAAGTTCCTGCAGAGGATCCCAAAGATCCTCTGTACATCTGAAGAAGGCCACAACCCCAGCTTGCCATTGTCTGGGGTTGTGCTGCTTCTTGTCAACCATCCCTGATCTTCTTACTAAGCAAGACTGAGCACATTGTAGGTTCATCTCCTTACTTCTTGCAGGTCTCAGGCAATGGTTGGATCCCTGCACACTATCTTTCCCTACCAGTTCCTGCTCCAGGGTGTATGAGGACTTCAGCCCGAAGCTTGGACTGGGGACACACATCCCAAACCCAGGTTAAGGATGTGTGCATAGGATCCTGTGCATTATAGAAGTTGTCATTTATGTAGTTTAACTGCTAAAAACTCTACTGCAGCTTCTAGCTGGCCGCTGCTCTTATAGGATTTAAATGAACTAATTTGGAAGGAGGGGAATACTTTGAAGCTTTACTGTTATTTTCTCCAATAAAGCAGTGCTTAACTGTGGTAGAGATGTATTCTAGGCATCCTCTTTAAATCTCCTCATCTGCAGACTGATGAAGGAATAAACAGTCGCTGCTACCGTTTAAATAACTGTTTGTAGCAATCAGTCTTAAGTGGTAGCCCTGCCTGAAATACCTTTGCATCTCTTAATGCACTTCTAGCAAATGCTGTGGTACAGCAGAGTGACCTGTGTGTATTTTCTGAACTACTACTTGAGGTTTGTATACTGATCTTGTTAGCACTTTACTCAGTGTAGCAGAACAAGTGTGGGCACTAAGCAGGTAGTAGTACACTTCTTTGGAAAAGTAAAATGCAGTGTCTGAATGGCTTTTTGAATAAGATCTTGATTTTTAGATGCAAATAAGTCTTGCTTTCCTGCCCTTCAATACTTGGTCAACTATGTTATGCTTTTCTGCAGGAATCTCTGATTATTGTTGGGGGTAGAATTTGGTTTAGGAATGTGTTGTCTCCAAGAGTTGATTTTTTCCAAAGAAAGTGCACTCCAAGTGCATTCTTACTCAGTTCCAGCAACCAGTGCTGCTGTTCAATATAAACTTGTTAGGTTATGTTTCCTATCAAGGGAGTTAAAACCCAGAAGCTCACTTGGCATGTCACAAGTGCCAGAGAGCCGCAGCATGTGTTGAGGACTCGGCTGTTGTGTGCAGTGCTGCACTAGTCACCCACTGGTCTGGTTGGTTGGACAATACAGAGCACTTCTGTAAAGAAGAAGTAGTTTCATGGTTTTGCTGGTGTATGTTTGGCCAGTACTTGTTCAGTCCTGGTTTTGAAGACTTGGTTTTAGCAGCCTGCCAGTCATGCAGGAAAGGTGGTCAGTGCTCTGAGAGCATGTCTGCAATGGAAAGTGAGCCTTCTGCACAATGCACCTGTTGGGTGCGTTGCTTAAAACACCAGCTTCTGAGCTGCATGTTGTTCACAGTATTAAATGTACAATTTGTTCCTGTAAATTATTCTGGGTCAGGGCAACCCCAGACTTTAATGCAGGCTGGGCAATGAAGGGATTGAGAGCAGCCTTGCAGAGCAGGATTTGGAGGTGCTGGTGGATGAAGAACTGGACATGAGCCAACAGTGTGTACTTTCAGCTCAGAAGGCCAACTGCATCCTGGGCTGCATCAAAAGAACCGTGGCCAGCAGACTGAGGGAGGTGATTCTGCTCCTCTTCTTGACTCTAATGAGACCCCACCTGCAGTAGCATGTTCAGCAATGGGGTCCTCAGCACAGAAACGACTTGGACCTGTTGAATTGGGTCTGGAGGAGGGCCACAAAGAGGGAACACCTCTCCTACAAGGAAAGGCTGAGAGAGTTGGGGTTGTTCAGCCTGGAGAAGAGAAGGCTTCGTGGAGGCATTACTGTGGCCTTTCAGAACTTAAAAGGAACTTATAAGATGGGAAACAATGTTTTAGTAAAGCCTGTTGCAACAGGATGAGGGTTAATGGCTTTAAGCTAAAGGAGAGTATATTTGGACTAGATACAAAGAAGAATTTTTTTACAGTGAGCTTGGTGAAACACTGGAACAGGCTGCTCAGAGAAGTGGCCTGATTCCTGGAAACAAGCATTGGACGTTTTAGATGGTCCACTGCACATTTGGAAGGTCCAATGGAAACACTGGATGAGGCTCTGAACAACCTGATCTAACTGAAGATGTTCCTTGCAGGGGGAACTGGAATTAGATGACCTTTAAAGCTCCCTTCCAACCCAAACCATTCGATGGTAAATTACAGATACTTAGCACATCTTNAAAGGCTGAGAGAGTTGGGGTTGTTCAGCCTGGAGAAGAGAAGGCTTCGTGGAGGCATTACTGTGGCCTTTCAGAACTTAAAAGGAACTTATAAGATGGGAAACAATGTTTTAGTAAAGCCTGTCGCAACAGGACGAGGGTTAATGGCTTTAAGCTAAAGGAGAGTATATTTGGACTAGATACAAAGAAGAATTTTTTTACAGTGAGCTTGGTGAAACACTGGAACAGGCTGCTCAGAGAAGTGGCCTGATTCCTGGAAACAAGCATTGGACGTTTTAGATGGTCCACTGCACATTTGGAAGGTCCAATGGAAACACTGGATGAGGCTCTGAACAACCTGATCTAACTGAAGATGTTCCTTGCAGGGGGAACTGGAATTAGATGACCTTTAAAGCTCCCTTCCAACCCAAACCATTCGATGGTAAATTACAGATACTTAGCACATCTTTAATTGGGAAACTTACACCACCCTTAAAGGGTATTTGGGGCATCCTGCTTTGCTACCTTTGTGAATTGCAGATGAACAGGAATGCTATGGCTGATGAGCAGCAGTGAGCAGGGAGAATTAGTTTCTGTATATTTCTAAACAGCAGCAAGAGAAACCTGTTGGAGTTGATGCTTTGAAGCTGAATGGTTTCGATTGGCTTCCATGCCTGTCACTGTGCAGGCTTTTTGGCGTGAAAGATTTTTGGAGATTGTATAAGAAGGAAAATAACTTGAGTGTCAGTGGAATCAGCCAAGTGACTTGTTGAGTACTTCCTGCAGTGGTGAGGGAGTGTTTTTGGGATAAATGGCAAAAGGGAGAGCTTTACTGCAGTGAACTTACAGTCCTCTTTAATTCTGTTTTAACACACTGGTATGTGAAGTCTTTAATATGGTTGTTTCTTATTTACAATTAAAGAGCAAACTTCACCTGGATGAATCACAGAAACATACTTCCATCCCATCCTCAATGAAGAGTACTTTCCTATCCAAGAAGCATCTTTTGAGAAAGTGAAAATATGGAATGGGAAGAGGGATACAGAAGGCAAAGGAGGACCTCTGTGTGTTGTCAAGATTTGCTAAGAAGACTTTTTAAGCTTTTTGGAAAGGAAAACTGATAAACTGATGATAGAGCAAGTGTCAAGTAAAGTAACAAAATTTCTCTAATCTGCCTGTTCCAGAGTGATGTTACTGGAGAGGTCTTGTTTCCCTTTCCTGCAAGGTGGTGCCAGCAGCATTTCTGAGGGGTGTGATGGCTTCTTATTAATAATGCCGTATCACAACTCCCTAGTAAAGGTCACACCTGGGGATTGACAGCAGTATGCAAGGCAGTGCTTGGAGTTTCCCCTCTTCAGTATCCTGATCCAGTTTTTACTAGAATGAAAAATTGTGAATTACATTATTAATAGCTGTTTAAGCTCTGAATTATTCTGAGTGCGTTTTTGTGCTGGTGGCTGAGCTATGATGTGCCAAACCTGATGTAACAATAACCTTCTGGGTATCAGCTAGAGCAGTCCTTAAGCATAAGGTTTGAGAAGTCTACCAGGCTAATCCGTTAAACAGAACAGATCCATTAAACTGAGAGCATGGCCTGTGCTCAGAATGGCTAAGAATATATGTATTTTTTTGTTTGACAATTACAGTTGTGAAATGGGCTGTGTAGTGGATTAGTTTGTGCAATAGGGAATGATGCTAAACTTAAATTCGTTTAGCAGTGTAAAGCTTTATTTTTGGAGTTTGTTCATTTCCAGGTCAAATACTGGGAGGATGCAACTTACAGAACAGTGCAGTTCTGGACCAGCTGCTCACTAAAATCAGTCGAGGCCTGCTTTTTTTACAAAAAAAACCCCCAAACTATGAACTCCAGTAAAAAAACCCTCAAACCAAATCCACATAAAACTAAAAAAAACACCCCCAAACCTGACAACCCCTCCCACTTCCCTTCTTTTCTCCCCCACCTACTTTTAGAGATGAAGTTCAATTTTCTTCAAGAGACATCCTTCAAACTTTGGTCCTTCAGACACACTGCACTTCTTCCCTCCCCCTATAGTTTCCATCATGTCAACTGCACCAGAATCAGGAAAAATGCCTGCTGACTTTATGTTCATCTACATAGGTATTTCCAGTTTTGTCCACTCTCGTATACTTCAGGGAAATGAATGGTTTAGCTTGTTCTACTTTGCTGTGAAATATAAATGAGGAGCTTGGAGATCAACTTATCCAAGGATGCTGCTATTTAGGAAAACTTAACTTTGTGTGAAATGGACTGAGACACAACTAGGTTGTGCAAAAGTATATGAATATTGCTTCAAAATCTTGAGAGATCAGTACTTGTCTGATCTGGACCCGTGTAGGTTGTAAAAAAGGAAATATAGGTTGCCTGTAATGTCACACAGAGGCAAAAATTGATATCTCATATCCAAAGTCTGATCTGATAGAAGGAGATGTGCTCAAGTCTTCTAGGACATGGAAATCCTTGAAAGCGTTATCTCTTTGTGTGGAATCATCTGTGGACAGACTTTCTTGACCCTTTTCTTTGCCTTCAGTAGCTGTTGGAATGATTAGTTTTATGACTGTTGATTTATGTGGCAGCAGTAACTCTTTAGGATAACAGTTTCATTTCATTTACTGCCCTAGACTGACTTGGAGTAGGGGCAAATGTCTCTTAACAGGATTTACTCAGCTCAAGCAGCATTAAAAGTGAGTCAAGGACATATCAATTGGATAAAATCTCGGAGTACTTAATATAATGGCAACTTCAGTGGTCATAGTACTCTAAAGGTAGATGCATTATCTCCATTATATTAGGAAAAAAAAGCTAGTCAGTGCAGTTGGTTTATTAGTGAATTGCAGCTGGTTGTTGCATGAGAAGTTGCAGGATTCTCCCTCTTATCTCTTAAATGGGATTAAGAGCAGTGCAACAGTATTCAAGCCCGCATCCTGAGTTTGTCCAGTTTGCAGACCGGGCAGAATGTGGTCCAAGGTCCCTTAAATAGTGACAACCATTGCTCCTAATCAGTTTGGAAGCACTGCAGGAATTGGTGCTGCCCAGCTGGGTGTGCCATGTAGTAGCCAAACTCTGTCTGGAATGGGACACTTCAAGCACTACATAGTTGTGTTCACTTCAAGTACTACACAGTTGTACTACTACAGGGTGACCGGTAAAATGCTGAACTGTGAAGGATTAGGTAATGTATCTTGTTTGGTGCTGCAGAGCACCAAACACAAGTTGTTCTAGGTTTTCAAGTGAGAAATACCCAGTAATAATGAACCGATACATGAGTGTTTTATACCAGCAGTCTGGTTGTGTGTCATTAGCATTCCTTTGTTAGGTCTTATTTTCTTAAGTTTAGGAGTGCTTACTAAAACTCTGCAGTGAGAGAAATGTAGATGAATAATAAGGGCTTGTCTTCATTATGAGCTTATCTGCTTGGCTAAGCTGTGTAACTGGCTCAATGTCTATTGTCTGCTTTTAGGTACCTCATTGACAGGCTGGTTCTCCAAAGGGTTTGTGGCAAAAACCATTACTAGTCTAAGCGTGTGATTTGACTGGAGGAAGAGATATCAGGAGCATGTTCTTACGACCTGAGAGATTTCTGGGGCATATATGACTGCATATTTATTGTACTAGTGCATTTCTACTGCTGAGAAAGCAGAATTTCACAGTTTCACAGACATTTCACATCATGCTCTCAGATAAGCCAAGAGCAAAAATGTTAATAGGATTTCTACACAGCTTGCTTGCAGCTTGCAGTTGCTTGTGTTTGAGAAATTATACTCTGTGTTATGCAATTACACTTGTTTGACAGCTCCAGTGTAAACCTTAAACTTACTTAGTCAAGGCCTGATAAGGGAAATTAGTGTCAACCTGGTTGTTGCCCTCATTATTAGGCAAAAAGCTCATCTTTATCATGGGTAGTTGAATCAGGTGCCAGGCTACAGCAGGAGTGCAGCTTAACCCTGCAACCAATAACTTGTGTGTGGAAACTCCGGCAAAAAAATGGATATTTTTACAGCTTTGCAGTTTTCAAGAGCACGATGTGACTGCAAGGAGCTGTAGGACTTGAGAAATTAGAAAAGTTTGTGCTTCTTGTGAGGGACCGCTGGAGAGTAACTGCTGCCTCAGGAACTTGAGCATAGGCACTTCTCTTTGGCAACAGTGTGTGCAATAAGGCCTGCAATCAGCTGTAAGTTTTCAAACAAATTTCCCCATTTTAATATGCATGTATTGGAAGGACATAATTCTTGTCCAAATTCCAATAAGTTTAAAGTTGGGTTTGAGGACAAAAAGGGTAGGTTAGAAGCTTGGGATTGTCTTCACTTTGATAGCTTACTTGAAATGGCTCCAGGCTAGTATCAAGTACCTTGACTTCTGATATCTTGTTTGGATGTTTTAAGCCAGCTGATGCTGTGAGCCTAGAGAAGAGCAGGGTAGTCCAATGAGGGGATTAGGCAGGAAAAAAACAACATGTCCAAAGAACTTGGCAAAAGGTTGGTTGCCAAGCTTCCGTGTGAGGGCTGCTGCTGAGCAGTGTGACACACGAGGTGTATGTATAACAGAAGTCAAAATGATGCTTCCATTAAGGCCCACCAAGTCTGCAGTGAGACTGCCGTGGGTGAAAGTATCTGAACACTGCCTACCTTTAGAAAATTGGTTGGAATCTTATGAGAATGCAGGCATCTAGCTGTCTCCATTATGTTTGGGAAATTGGAAGTGGAATTATGTCAACAGGAGAAGGCTGTTTTCACAAGATGGACTTCTCATACTCTCTTGTCTTCTGGTGGTAAAATCAGCAGTGCTTTTAACAGATGTCACTCCTGTTGGTGTTTTGTGTTCATCCTTTGTGGAAGCCCACCTGGAGGCTATTATGCTCTGACTGTTTTGGGGTGACTTGTGTGACTGTGCTAAAAATTACTGTGTCCTGAGCACAGGAGTGACTCTCCCAGTGTTTTTCAAGGGTCAGCTGACATCTCTAGATGAACTGACGTGTATTTGGAAGCTTTTGTGTCATTTTTTTTTCTGGACTTGAGGAGAATCTGAGGTCAAGCACTAGGAAAAGTTGCTGGAAGAATAAGGGAAACTGCACCGGAGTGGATGAAGAATTAATTGAGGAGTCTGAGAAGGGAATTCAAAGACTGATCTTGATCCTAGTTTCCTTGGGCTTTGTTTAATTGATACAGAGGAGGAGAGGCGTCTATAAGGCAGCTTTAGCATACTGACACTGATAGCTAATTTGCCTACTTCGTTTTTCTTTGTGTACAAGTGTGAATGCTTCCTGCTGCAGAGGCATACATTCACTTTCCTCCTGGCGAAAAGGGGTCAGGGGGAAGTGGATGGCTTTCATATTTGCTAAGAGTTTCTGTGTCTGGAATCACATGTTGCTTGCTCATTCATTTTGTGACCAAATGTAAGTCTGTTCCTTTTATGCAAATGGTAGACTTCTTTCCCCTGCCAGAATCTGGGAATCTTTTTCTTGCAGACTCCGAACTGAAATCAAAATAGTCTCTACTGCAGCAAATGATTCTACTTTGCTTGTCTGACATCATAATACTCCCATACACTGGGGAGATGTGTGGAAATGCAAAGTCTCTCTGTTCATACTCAGTTTAGAAAAACATGGGGGAAAATGGAACTTTATTCTGTTGGCAGGGAGGTATTTGCAAATCCAGTTCACAAGGTGAAGGGCTGGCCACAGACCTCCCCTGAGGCAGGGTACCAGAACCCCTTGTGTTCCTGAAGAGGTGAGGTCCTTGGAGTATCTGGGTGAGCAGCCTGTGACTTCGTACACCCATTGTGTTAATCACAGAATGGTTGTGGTGGCAAGGGACTTCTGGAGGCCATCTGGTTCAACCCCTCTGCTCAAGCAGGGCCACTTGGAGCTGGTTCCCCAGGACCATACCATGGAATGGTTTGGGTTGGAAGGGACCTTAAAGCTCAACCAGTTCCAACCCCCCAACTATGGGCAGGAATGCCAATCTCCTAGATCATGGTGCTCAGGCCCCATCCAACCTGGGCTCAAACACTTCCAGGGATGGGACATCTACTACTTCTGGGTAACCTGTCCAGTGTCTCACTTCCCTCACAGTAAAGAATTTCTTACTAATGTCTAATCTAAATTTCTCCTAGTTTGAAACTGTTCCTTCTTGTCCTGTCACTCTCTACCTGTGAAAAAAGTTGCTCTTCCTTCTGAAGTCCTCTTTAGGTACTGAAAGGCTGCAACGAAGTCTCCCCAGAGTCTTTTTTTCTCCAGACAACCTCAAATCTCTCAGCCTGTCTTCACAGGAGAGATGTTCCAGCCCTCTAATCATCTTTGCGGCCCTCCTCTGGACCTGCTCTAACAGGTCAATATCTTTGGTTGCTGAGGATCCCAGAACTGGATCGAGTGCTCCAGGTGGGGTCTCATGAGGGCAGAGTAGAGGCAGAGAATCACCTCCCTTGACCTCCTTTTGGTGCAGCCCAGGACACGTTTGGCTTTCTGGACTGTGAGCGCACACTGGTGGCTCGTGTCCAGCCTTTCTTCCACCAGCATTCCCCAAGCCCTTCTCAGCAGGGCTGCTCTCAATGACTTCTTCTCCCAGTCTGTACTCATATCTGGGATTGCCCTGACCCCCGGTGCAGCACCTTGCACTTGCTCTTGTTGAACTTCATGAGGTTCTTATGGACCCACTTCTCAAGTTTGTCCAGGTCCCTCTGGATGGCATCCCTTCCTTCTGTTATGTCAGCTGCACCACTCGGCTTCATATCATCTGCAAACTTGCTGAGGGTGCACTTGATCCCACTGTGTGTGTCACTGATAAAGATGTTAAAGAGCACCAGTCTTTAATATCCATGTGCATGGACCATGTCCACATGACTTTTGAATATCTTCAAGGATAGATTTTGTGAAGAACTCACCCTAGGCCCTGTTGCTTGCATCAAATTGTGCTCTGCTTGGTTGCTTCTGTACTTCTGCCCTTGATAGTAAATGATGGAATTTCTGTGCTACACCAAATCCAGGCACAAACTTTTTAATTACATGGTGGAAGCTACTGTGTACCACAAGACTGTTTGCTGGTATTATTAAGCTACTGCTAAGACTACAGATGGTGCTTTTCTTGGTGATTATCCTTTTAGGTATCACACTGTGTGGTTCAGCTTAATGTGTAATCAAACCTCCTTTTGTTCTTAAAATCTCAGTATCATTTTCATGGTACTGATGGAGTGGGGATGGTGAACTTTTCTGGAGCTGCTTTTCAGAAATGGAAACTCTGGGGTGCTGTGTTAAAAGCGGGAAGGTTGCTTTAGGAGTGCAGAAGAGCAGACTTGTCTTCTGAGGGAGGCTGGGAGTTGCTCCAATTTGACTCACTCAAGTAAAGATCTAATGAGATTGCAAGGTTACATACTAAAACTTTGAAACAATCCCCTTCTGCACTACAGGCATTTCTTCCTAGTCTTTTCAAAGTGTCTTCTAACTGCAGTTCAGTGCTATTTCTTCAGCATTTTTGACAGATTTAGTCTCTTACCAGGGATCAGAGTCTCTAGAGAATGGCAGCGTAACTGGATAAGTGGCTAAAGAGAAATAACTGAATAGATTCCTCAAATCTGTGTGACAGTGTTTTGACTCTGTTAATCTCACTTGGAAATGTTCCTCTGTATTTGCAGAGTTTGTTCTGACTTCTCCAAAGTCGATGCAGTACCTTACCTGATCACGTGGTTCTGGGATGCTGGCTGCTGAGTACATTGGCCTGGACCCTCTCAGTAGGCTGGAAAGCTTTTCAGTTGTTACTGCTGGAGCTGACAAATGCGATTGCTTTGACCACTGTTTGAGACAAAACTTTGTCATAAATCAGGGACTTCTGCCTAACAAAAATCTTAAAAGTGCTGGAACACCTATAAGGTAACAGAGAATGAATACAGAGAATTTTGTCTGATATGAATGGGTTAAGAGTCTTACTGTGCTATCAGCTTGTCTAGTGGCAAAATATGCTGAAGTGTGGATCTACTCCCTCACAAGATTTCAGGAAATTAGTCTGAGTTTATAATTGGATTGAGAGGAGGAGAGAACTGCTGTCTTCACCAAGACATGTGTCAGCTGTCTGAAATACTGTGGACTGAGACTTTGGTTTAAGGAAAGAGCAATACTAGCAATCCCATGATCCTTACCTGTAATTTTCAGAAGCATTTGTGTTGCAAGGAGATACATTTGGGAGAATACTGATCCTTGTAAGAGATGGTGGTTGTTGGTGTTGGGTTTTTTGCTTGGGTTTTTATTTGTTTGTTTTAGTAAGAGTAAGTGAAGGCAGCATTTAGACTTAACAAAATGCTGGAGAAGAGATTTCTGTACAAAAAAGCGCACTGGACAATGCAGTTGCATCATGGAGAGCTTGTCCAGAGAAAGCATGTGGTGGGAGGCTGAAGTAATGAGATTAATGTTGTTGGGTTGAGTTGGATTCTGGTAGAAGACAGCAAGCCACATTCTGCTGGCCATTACTAACAGGGCTGCAGAAGTCTGGGCTCGTACTGTGCAGGAATTGCTGTAGGTGTGCATCTGCATTCATGTCATGCTCTCTGGGGGCTCAAAGAGGTGTCTGCTGTTAAAGGGAGGGGAGAGAGCACAGTGTGAAAATGGGAGCATTAATGTGCAAATTTCAGCCTTGCTTAGTATTTGTGCTTCTGTCCTATTGCTTCATGGCATCTTTCTCTCTTAATGCAGTTTTAAGGCCTTGGATCAGGTGCTGAAAGGGTTTACTTGTCTGTAAACTGGTAAGACTTAGAAGATCAAATTGATGCTACAGAACCTAGATTGGCTTAAGATGCTTAAGTAGCTTTATGGCTCTTAAAATGGCTTATGCCTTATAAAACTCAGAGTGAGGAGAGGAGACTGACTGTTGCTGCCTGATTGGGATCTACCTGTAAAACCTGGGGCTGGTGCAACACCTGACTGGAAGTATTTGCCCCAGTCACAGTTACTGGAGGGTCTGCAGTCAGTCTTGCCTCTTATCAATCTGCAGGAGATGAAATTCAACCCAAATATAGGCTGAGCAGGCAGCTGACTCTTAACAGTCAATCTTGAAAGAAGAGATTAAATCTTTTTGTTATGCATTCCAAATATCAGACACTTCTTTCACGTCTTCCCCCTCTGTCAATAAACTCTTCCCCTCATCTTGCCCCATCCTCTTTTGCTGAATTTAAGTGCTGGAGTCATGATAGCCTTGAGAAAAGTATGGACTGTGGGGCACAAATTTGGCACCTTTGTGCATAAACAGGACACAAATGCAAGATGTTGGAGATGGGAAGGTGCCTACATAACAGCAGAACTCAGATTAGGTACAGACCTTGTGGATTGGTTATTCAGGTAGTTATTTGTCCAAAGTATTGTTCGAATCATGTCCTAGGGTAGCCTCTACACTTTTCCAATCCTGAGGCATTTATGGCAGCCTTTCCATTTTGAATTTCAGTCTTTGTATGAAGTGCTACTGAAAACATAGCTCAGTTTCTTCAAACCCCAGAGATGGTATTCGGTCCTACAGGGTTTTGTTTCTCTAGGGAAAGAGGGATATAACTTCTTCATGTATGAACAAACTATTGTTCTGCTAGACCTAAATGTGGGCAAAGTAGTTTCTCTGCAAGGTTACCATAACATCCCTTCTTAATGACCATTAAGGTAGAAGTGCTTTAATACTATATTGCCTTGCTTAAACTGTTGTTGGAGCCTTGAGATCAGGTGGAAATTGCAGATCTGGGTAGCAAGGAAGGAAGAAAAATGTCTCAGACTAGGCAGGCAAATATCTGGTGGGAAGTGTTTGCTCAGACTTAGCAACTTTTCTAGTTCCTTCCTTTATGATTCATGAGTTGCACAATCGGTGCTGACTGTTGATGCTAAATAGTTACCTGGGAAAGCTTTAGGCACACTCTCTAACCTTAACAGAGGAGATTACAACATGATTAATGGTAGGAATTGTGATGGTAATGCTTTGCTGAGGCGTGGTGAGCCTTCCTGAGCCACGTTGTGACATTCAGTTGAACTTGTCAGTAATTGGTTCAAGCACCCTTGACAGAAGGTATCTACCTTCATGCCAGTCTCTCAAACATCAGCCTCTAAAATGGCATAGATGGCTTAAGTACTAACCTTTAAGTTATCCTGAGACATTAAGGGCAAACGAGTGCTTGTTCTGGAACAAAAATATCTTCAGTTTTAATCTGTTGCATGTTAAGCAAAACCCCATTGCTACTTGTCTCTGGAGCAGGTGCGTCCTTAGGCTTCAGGATTTTTTCAGGTACTGTCTCACAGCTGGTACCTGCAGTAACAACCAAGGTACACAGTAAAACTGAATTTGCAGTGCAACGGCAAAGAACAAAGGCATGGTAATTACTCTAAGCCATGTAACAGAAGTCTAATCTTAAGTTTCAGCTCTAAAATGTGTCTTGCCTCCACCTCCAGCCAGCTGCATGTGCTCTGAATTACTGTGAAGAGGCAGAGGCCCATCCAGCAGGATATTTTGGTCATTGGAGGGCCATTTAGGAAGGACTCATAACAAGGCAGTTTTCATAGTGTAGAGAAATTTTCATTCCTGTCATTGCTTAGCTATATTCAGACTGTTGAGAGCTACTAAACTGGTCAAAAAGCTTCACGAAGCAGAGCAAAACCTTGCTTTCTTTTTCCATGTGGCTGCTGTTTGTCATCCCCATCCTGCTTTGTTTCCTTGGGACATCACTTTAATTTGTAAAGTCCCTCGGAGATTCATTCCTCCTCCAAATGCACCACACTAACAGCTATCAGGGCCTATCTACAGACTGCTTTTAGCCAGTATAGAGGGGAGTGCTGCTTTGTTCTGCCGTGTATCTCTGGGTGTGCTAAGGAGCCACTGGGGAGGAAGCAGATAAACTGTTATGGCTGGTAGAGGAGTACTTGTCTTCCCTGAAGTGGATGAGTTAGGGATGACAGTCTAGAAGTTGTCTTACAGCAGGTCTGGAAAGGTGGACTGCAGTTCAATCTTCTTACAGCTGGATTGGCTTGTATGTCAGAGTGAAGACCATCAGACTTCCTGAAGTGATGAGGAAGAAGCTTATTCAGTGAGACAGCTTCTTTCATCACAAGGTAGGATTCGTAGCTGAGAACAAGTGAGAAGCAACACTCCCATTAACTCCTGCAGGTTAGAGAGCAAGAGGCTGATGTGTTTGGGATCTGCTATAGCAACCTGTCTGTGTGGCCACTATAAACAAGATTAGTCTGAGCAAAGGTGGTAATTGGAAGTGATGTCATGGTCCCTCTTTTGGCAATGATCTTAGGACAGTAGTATTTCCAAAAGCTAGAGATTGTCTTGGCTGACTTCTGGGCTTATGCTCAAGTAAGTCAGGGCAAAAGCAGAAGTCAGCAGAGTGATCTTGTGCGCGTTCTCAAAGGAGGCAGCAGCATTATAGATGGTTTGTCTCCAGGCCTCCCAATTGGAGGCTGGAGCAGACCAGTGATGATGGTCAATATGGCCAAGGCTGAGATGTTGTTTCAGGGAGTCCTTGTATCTCTTTTTCGGGGCTCCTCTCTTGCGACAGCTGGTGGCGAGTTCACCGTAGAGCACGATCTTAGGGAGTCTGTGGTCCTTCATCCTGGAGACGTGCCCNTTTTGTAGTAGATAGTACTATGGCTCTATAAACACTGATCTTTGTACTTTTCTTCAGGTGTTTATTTCGCCAAACTCTTTTATGGAGTCTACTGAAAGCACTGTATGCCTTTGCCAGCCTGTTGTCTATCTCTTTGTCGATTTTACCATCTGAGGAGATGATGCTTCCCAGGTAGTTAAATTGCTGGACTGTTTTGAGTTCTGAGTCGCCAATGGAGATATGGGGGTGATGGATGACATGGTGATGGTGCAGGTTGATAGAGAACCTCTGTCTTCTTCAA
>VYXB01000130.1:80037-186076 GCA_013397135.1 Pachyramphus minor
TGACAGGATGGCTGAGCAAGGTGTGCCTGGTGAGCTGTTCTCTTCTTTCTCAGCAATTCCTGGATCTCTTGATTGTTGTCATCGAACCAATCTTTGTTTTTCTTGAAGGAGAATCCTAAGGATTCTTCAGAGGACTGCAGGATGCTGGTTTGAATATGTTGCCAGAGCGAGTCGGGAGAGGGATCTATGGGATGCTCTACGAGCCTAGATTTAAGATTTGCCTGGAAACTCTCTCTCACTGTAGCTGTTTGAAGACTGTTAACTTGGAGTCTCCTCCTTGGAATACCCCCCCTTTTAGTTTCAGGTGGAGGTTAAGTTTACAACGCACCAGTCGATGATCTGTTTGGCATTCTGCACTGGGCATCACGCGGGTATGACGAACATCGGGAATATGTCTCTGTCGCACCAAGATGTAGTCAATGAGGTGCCAGTGCTTGGATCTAGGATGCATCCAGGTTGTCTTCAAACAGATGTGTCTATAGGGACATGAAAATAACTTTTGTGCAGTAAAGATGCAATACCGGATTTTTTTGAATGGATGGTAAAGGGTAAAACTGAGTGCAGGGAATTTCCTGAAAAGACAGAAATGTAAGTGTTGGCTCTGGTAAATGCCCTTGGCCAGGAAGTGGTATTCTCAATTGTTAGTAGGGATCAACAGATCTTCATAAGGTTTTTTTTCCTGTAATAGCTACTTGCAACTGTAGCTTGCTAGCATTGACTGGTGTTACACTGAATCATTCTCTAGGGTTGGGAAAAAGTCCTAGTGGGTAACCTCACCTTCTCTCTGTCTTTCTGTGTCGGGAGAGCGAAGGTAGAAACACACAGTTCTTTGTGTGCCATGTCTGATAACTTGTCATTTTGCCTAAGCCAGTTAGTACAACTACTGCCTGAGCCTTTTGGACAGAAGGCAGTCCTTGACTGCTGAGTTACATGAGGGAAAGCTGCAAAGCAGAATCGGTAGCTATTCACATTGGTGAGCTTGGCTAATAGAGTATATCATTACTGTAGCTATGTTACAGCTCTCTGCTGCCTTTGGATGCTTTAACTAGAATCTGTGACCAAAGCTTTGACCTTTGTCAGGTGAACTTCGCAATATTTCTGGCAGATGCTACAGCCATGTGTCAGAAATGCAGAAGGGCATTACATTTTCTTTTCAGTGGGTTTGGAAAATAGCAGAGACCTGTATTTCAGGCTCCAGCACTCTCGTTGTTATAAGCCTGCAGGTAGTCTGCACCAGAAGCCAATGTAGGTCTGCAGCCTAAAGGAACTGCTCTTTAAATTAGCTGGAAGGTCTGTTCCTGTGCCTGCTGACTGCAGTGGACATGGAAAATTAAAACTTCAGAAGGGATATACTTTCTTGTATGCCCAGGGAACACACTGCCCGGACTTGACTTCGCTATGCTGCAAGGCTCTTTTGCTTCTCCGGAATAATGTCTCTGATAGCTCTGTCTAATGCATCACTCTTATGGTGGAGGAAAAGATTAACTTCCATTTGATTATGCCCCTCTGTATGCAGACTGCAGTGAGGATCCCAGGTGAAGGTGTGAAGGGAGGAAATCATTGCTTAGCTGTAAAGGTGATCTACACTGCTAGTAAGCTTGTGTTTTCAGTGAGAGAACCTGACCTTGGACGAAAAATTACAAAAAAAACCCAAAACCGTGAAGCACTACAAAACTATGCTGAGTGCCTCTTTAGGTAAGAAGCATTTCTGCTTCCCAGGGTTAAATCTTAAACCCCAAGTCAGATGGCTTATGTAAGCTGATCTTTCTTTATTGTATACATGTCAAAACATAAATCATCAGGCGATGCATTTCAGTGTTACCAGTTCCTGGCATAACCGGTTGTTCTGAGTGATGCTAGTTGAAGCACTAAGGACATAGGGCAGTGCACTTAAATTTTTTTTTTTTTTTTTTAAATGAACAAAGAAAGCCTCAAAAAACCCTCAGACCAGATAATGTTTAGCCTTGTGGGCAAAAATCATAATGCACATTAGCACGTTCATCTAAAAACCTAGGTGTTGTTTATAGCCCAGCCTTCAGAGAGGAGCGCTGCTCTCCTATTCTGAGCTTGCACCGCAGTGTGGTACCTGGGCGGCAGAGACTAGATTCTCACTGCTGGTTATTACACTAATGGAAGCAGGTGGAGAAATAGTTAGGCATGCAGAATTTTCCATTAATCAGAGGAAAAAGTCCAACACAGATGGTATATAGGATAGATTACGGCTGGTAATCCTTTTGTGTCCTAGAAGATTAAGGATATCCTGGTGTAGCTGAAGTCAGCTGACCTTTTTTTATTTAAATGATTGAAAATTCTTGAAGCAGTCCTGCAGAGGACCAGGGCTCTTCCGGAACCCACAAGTGGGTGCACTGTAAATGTTTGTTAAAGGAACGGTCTGTTTAAGTTCAGCCCCAGTTACAAATTTACAGGAACTTAACTTCGTGCCATGTAAACAGCAGCAGCTACAAGATGGCTGAAAAGTCACTTGCTAGACAGCTCTATCATATGTAACAGAGCTGAATTTTAAGAGGGGGTATAGTGAATGTCATGTGAAGAAATGGAGGGTTTCTGAATCCTGCTGTTCGGGTCGCCCCAGGAAGCGAAGATGAATGCTTCGGTGGAAGAAGAGGATGGCTGCGCGCTCTGAATTGTCTGGCATGGATCTGTATGAGGATTACAAATCGCCCTTCGATTTCAATGCTGGAGTGAACAGAAACTATCTTTACTTGTCACCTAGCATAAACCTGTCTCCACCTGGATCACCTACACTGGTGAAGTCTGGTAACTTCCTTCACTTCCTTTTTCAAAATCTCTGCAAGAAAAGCTTAGTGATTAATATGTGTAAAAAGAAACTCCTCAGATTAGGAATCTGTAAGAGTTGACCTGCTGTTAATTCTGATTGTTTATTAGCTTCAGTGTGTCATGTAGGTAATATGTCATGTGCTATGCATTTACCAGCTTTACCTTATTTGTTATTTCTTCAGTAGAAGGGCAGTTTGAGGGAAAACAAAGTGAGCAAAAAGAATAAGGAATAAAAAGGCAACTTCTGCAAGACTGGAGTAATTGGCTTAGTTTGACTATTAGCTTTTTGGGCAGGAGGATGTAGGAATTGCATTCTTAGTAGGACTTCAGAGCTCTGGATAGTCTAAAATCTGCTTTAGCCTTAGTACTGAAAATCTCACTGATTAACAAAGTTGGCTTCTTTTACTTTTACCTTTACTCCGTTCCACCTGGCATTTAAAATGGTGTAAATCTTACACCTGCAGATATTAACTGCACTTCTGTCCCCTGTGCTATGCTGCAGTGGCATCCATCTAGTGCTTAACCCTACTAGTTTCTAGCTGGTAATCTGTTGTACAGAACACCTGCAGGCACGTGTCCTAGCACATCCTAGTCTAGTTTTATTATCTTTACTTTCCATTCCTTACTGCCAGATGTAATCCTCCAGGGTAATTTTAAATATAGAAAGCTTAGACCTACTTCAGGTGTGGCAAAGCAAAGTTACAAAGGTGTTAAGTTTTTTTGGTGGACCTGTTCTTTAAAATCTTAAAGCAGCATGCATCCCTTGGGGAACCCATGGGTGATATAAACCAACCCCCTGGTGAACCTGACAAGCCAAGAAGTGGGAATAGTGGTCAGCTTTCACTTTTACAATCCCTACATCTCCCACCTCTTCTAAAGGAGTGAGGGAGCAGTCCTCTGTATCAAGTGATGATGCATCACCATAATCATCAGCCTTTGCTGGGCTTTTTTTCTTTTTCATTCACTTTGAATGAATATATGATTAGTGTTTGGGAGAAGCCCAAGAGCTTTCTCACCCAAGTTGAAGAAATATGTCTCACTTTGGATTTTTCACTGAGAAATGGGAAGTACTTAAATTTGATTCTTCTTATATATTGTAAAATAAATATCTCCTGTAGCACTGTACATTACTCAAATATTGGAGTGATCTTACAATCCTGTAACAGCTTGTTCTCCTGAACTGTAACAACCACCTTTTTTCTTTAGCTTTGCCAATTGTACAGTGATAGCCAAAATGCTCATTTTGAGTGCCTGATACAGAATATGTTGTCTAAAGGGAAAACTTTGTGGAGCCTACCCTGCTCCCACCTCAAGGCTGCTCATCTGAAATGACGAGGATTTCCTTAAACTGCCTGTGTTTGCTGCTGATCTCTGAATTCAGGCCAGAGAGAGGCAGGAACTTCTGATCAAAATAGAGAATGAACTTGGGTTGAAACTGACCAAAGGGAACCCCAAATCAGAAAAATTGAGTTTAAATTGAATTACTGTAATTCTTTGCCTATCTTGGCAGGATAATAGGGGCTTAAGTGCCATTTCCCTGAACTGTGGAGTCAATCAACAAACTTGTTCATGTCTTTATTTGATTCATTTAAGTAGATCAAATGAAGTGCTGGGTTAATATGCCAATCTTAGAAACACAGACCTAAAAACTGACCTTTAAACTGGGTAAGTTTTCTCAATATTATGTAAGTATTTCCAAGTTTTCCCCACAAACGAAGTTTTACTTTGTTTAAGAGTTTGAGATGTGAAATGTTCAGCTAAACTTGGTTATAGCAATCAGAATACCAAATAACTGAATTTTTAAGTTCTTTGCAGCATGAAGATGCAAGAGAATTAATGTGAGGAAGGGTACCAAGTTGGAAACCATTATAATAACAATTATACATAACAATATAAAATAACAATAACAACAGTTCTGTTGGTGGAAAAAGACCACAAGTGAGAAATGCTCTCTTAATAAGACTTTGAGCAGAAGTATTTCCATCTGTTGGCTGACTGCTGGTGTCTTGCACCACACCCCATAGAAAGATCTAAGGTTGGCTGTACACCTTTCCTTACCAAGCTTTCTCAAAGCCAGGATCTTGCTGGCAGTCAGCCCTAGATTATGGGTTACATTTGGGTTGTAGCCACACCATTGTGGAGGTTTTTGGGTTGTTTCCTGTGTAGACAACGGCTCCTTGATCAGGTGGTTTAGCACAGCCCTCCCATAGCATGGATGAACCCTGTGTCCTGGAAGTATTGAACTGAGGAATGGGAATAAAGTGAACAGAGAGGTGAACAGTGACAGAGGGTGAGAGGGGAGGTGCCAGAATGAATCCTGATGGGAAGGTGCTTGCGTACTTCATTATGTAGCTCGAGAGAAAGTAATAAATGGAAGGGGGTCAGAAGGCAAAGAGTGGAGAGAAGGACTGGTCATACCACACCTGCAGGGTGAGGTATGGAGGACTCCGAATAGCAGTGACTTCCTCTCTTCCTAAAAGAGGAGATCATTCCCTTGCGTTTTAGCACTGTGTCTTAAATTTGGTGTAGTAGGCAAGAAGCAGCACAAACTTTCTTAAAAAAACAGTTTTCCAAAGACAAGGTACATTCCCAAAGCAGAAGCTATTGCTCCAGGGGACAATCCAGCATGTTTTCCTACTGGTGGATTCACTTGATCTATTTTTGGTGATATAATCCAGATGACTCTTCATAATCGGATTGAACAGACTTTCAGCTGGTTGTGCTAATGCTCTTGGAGTCAGCGTGGTCTTTGGTACTTGCAAACTTTCAGAAATGACTTTTGTGACAGCAAGCTCTGTGGTCCCTGAAGGGCCTGCAGATGAGAACAATGTCAGGAATTGTAGGTGAATGTATTTGGAAGTTGGAGGGTGTCGGGGGAAAATGCAGTTTACATTGTTAGTTTTCCATCAGTAGAGGCATGTGTAATTAATAGGTTAAATAGGAAGTTGACAGAAAGGTGTGGCATTCTTAATCATTAAGAAAAGGAAATATATTGGTGTGTAAACAAAAAATTATCTGTTTTTGCGACATGAGCTGTAATACTTTTTTTCAGGCACTGCAGTGCTGTGCGTTGGTTTGGGCATTAGACTTCAAGTTCTTTTTGCCCTAGATTTCTACCAGAAAATAGTGTCTTGGGAAACCCATAGGACCTACACAATGTTTGTGTAGAAGACATGTGTAAACCTCTGAGAAGATGGGGCATAGATCTCAGGAATAAATGCAGAGTGGGGTTTCATCTGCTTTCTCTTTGCTTCTTCCTCAGTGTATTCCGTGGTAACAGCATTTACAAATGTTCTGCCCAGGTAGCAGTGTGCTTTTAGAGGACCAGTATTCTGGACACAAATACAGGCAGAAAATGTAACTGTTTTGGAAAGAATTTGTGCTTTACTTGAGTTCAGTAACTTGGTCAAGAACAAGGCTGCTGCTTTTCTTAGACTTGACAGCTGCTAGTAGCATGTTTCTTAGAATACTTATAACTAATTACAGACCCACAGAATCTTTTTTTCCCTTGACTTTTCAGTTGACTGTGATGTAGCTGTTTGGTATCAAACCTCACAGCAAAATCATAGGGGTGATCTCTTTGAAAATTAATGAGTTTTTGGATTCTGGGACTAAATTATAGTATGGACTGTCAGCAGAAGCTGCTGAAGTGAGGCTGGAATGTTATATGGTTAATTACTATAGTGATTAATAGGAAACATTACTTAATGTGTCCTCAACTTGGATGAATTACATATTTTTACATATGTATACATGTATATCTATACATACACACACACCCTCTCTCCTTGTTAATAAACAATCATGGTTTTTTCTCTTGTATTTTAATATTTTTCTTTAATTTCTTTTTTTAATTATCATTAAGCTATTTTACCTCTTGAATAGAGAATTAGTTCTGGGAATCCACAACCATTCCAGCATGCAGTGTCCCTACGAACTAGTCTCTTTGCAATTAAAACAGAATTCCTTAATTCTGGCAAACTGTGTATTAAAGTGTCAGCTACTGAGATTCAAAATGGGGATCTTTTGCTGTAAATTTTGTTTGTTGCATTAAAAGGTGTTTAAAGTGATTTTACTGCCAGCACTAAGTACTAAGAATAAAGGAATCTTTAAAGTGAATGCACCATGATAATACAAATAATACCATCCTCCTTCCTTTCCCTGAAGCTGTGAAAGCAAAATTAAGGAAGACCATAGGGATATTTATGCTTTATATGGGAGTTTGGCAAAGTTTTGGTTTCTGGATTTGGAAGGGGAAGAGACAACAGTGTGAGTGGATGCACATCCTCTTCAGTCCCTTCTCAGCACTCCACTGCTTTGTCTAAAGTGACAGCCTTTTGCTCCATCTCTGGGCTTCTCTTTTGTTGTAATGTCCAGGTGCAAATCAGCAGCTTACTTCTTGTTCTGTGATATCTGCCACTTTCTAGCCACAGTGGTCCCAGTCACTAGGGATGAGAGAGGTTGAGCAGGGTACAGAGGAAGAGTTTGTACTTGCAGTGCCATATTTTTCTGCACTGTTGCAAACCTTACTTGTCGTCAAGGCTGCCCCCAGGAGGGAAATTTTTAAATCTGACCGAGAGAGTGGTAAGGGAGGGAGCCTCTGCGCTGGCCTTGCACACCTCCTGCGCTTCCAGAGTTTCTGTGCCAGGTGAGTGAGAGATCAGAGTGCACGCAGACTCCTGGGCAGAGGTTGTGGAGGAAACACTGACTGGGACATGGGATTCTGCGCCTTGGTTTCTCTCAGAGAGTAGTGGGATGTGTTGTTCTCAACATGTTCCCAGTCTCTTATTACAGCAGCAGTTGCAATTATATTGAGTTTTAATACAGCTTGATGGAATGAAATGTAAAATGCCTTCAGTTTCCTGTATGCAGTAGCACTTTAGGAGCATGACTTTGGTGTCCTCTCATCAGTTTTCTTTGTTCACTGGCACAAAAGGGCTGTATGCTAACATTAGCTGCTGTTTAGCAGACGTGGTAATCTGACTAAATGCTTTATTCACCTCAAGGGCTGCTGCGAAGTGACTCTATACCTGAGGTTGGAGAGGATGCTGCTGCTACAGTCAATATGGCAGAAACACTCTCCCAAGAAGAACAGGAGGAGCTAAGAAAAGAGCTTGCCAAGGTAATTCTTTTGCAAATAGCTCTTAAACTTGTTTTGAGAATGAAAATCTGGGATAATGTTGTCTTTGAAAATACAGTTAACGCTTTGCATAGTTATTCTGTGAGTTTCTAAAGCCCTGTATGACACTCCTTTGTATTGCGGGGAGGGAAAGGGAAGGTGTCAAAGATAAAAGAACAGCCAGTTCTAGCCAGGGGGAATTAAGCTGGAAGTGCTGAGTTTACAGATATTAAACCAAGATGCACAAATATCTAACCCTTTGTTTCCCTCAAGTGAGAAGTGAGTAAATAAGCAGTCAAAGAGAACGTGTTTGGGAGCCAAAATCCAAGTATTGTCTCAACTGTTGTGGAGTAATTAAAGCTGTTTCTTTCATGAGGAGTGCTTTGCCGTGTAGACACTGTTTTGCTAATGTCTAACCGTGTTACTATTCCTGTCCATTGCAGAATTTTTTTAAGAACAGGTTAAAGTAGTACTCTGAAGGATAGTCAAGTATTCAAGCCTGAGATACGCATTTCAAAAGTTGTCAAAGTTAAGCAGTTTTGGGCTGCCACTTTTTTTTTTCTTTCTTTTTTAGTAGCTCAGTGTGACTTTAGGACATTATAAAAGACATTGACTTCAGCCTAAAGTTGGCAAACAAAGGTTAGCTGTGAAATAGGCACATTTAATGCAGTCTTGTATTTGGTAGTCCTGAATATCATTTCATCCCAAAGATCGTGAGAGTAGTCTGCTCCTGCTAGGGTGTGTCACTGGACTTCAGACAGATATGCAAAAAAACAAAGGTGCATTGAAGATACTGGTATTTCCTCAGAGGAGCTTAAATGAGCAGGCAGCCTGGTACTCTAAAGTGAGGTGATCCTGTCTGGATGAGGAAGTAGGGTTGGAGATATGCCTCTGCTTTTGTATGCATAGCCTTGCCTCTGTCACATCTATACAGCTCACAGGGTGGCATAGTAAAACTGTTTTGACATCTGATCATGCTTCTGGAAGAGGTGTATGTGACCATCTGAGTAAAGAAGGAACAATACAGTTTTCTAGTTCAGAGCAGCTGCTGTGTATTTGTTGTTGTGTGTTTGTGTGGGTTTTAACTGCTCAGTCTGCCACCATTTCCACCCCTGATCTGGGTAAGGCACTCCTGTGGCTGGATCCAGTCTCAGTTGCTGGCTTAAGCCACAAAAGAACCTTTCTGTTCGAGCAAGGATACAAAACTTGTGCATGGATCAGACGTGCTTTGAGCTTCCTGACACTGGTCACACATTGGTAGCTCTTCTGACATGGAAGTAGAATACAGGCTTGGTGATTGTCCCAGGTTTGGCTAATCTTCAAGCTTTACATATCATAGGTAATGATTTCTAAGTATACAGTCTTTTAGTTACCAATATACATATTCCAGTAACAGCTAGCTGCAGATAGATTACTTAGCTCTTGTTGTTGACTATGTTGGATTTCCCTTTTAGTATTTAGAAATGACTGTGAGGCAATGTTAAAAACCTGTTAGCCCTCCCAGTACTGATGTCTAATCGATGTTTTAAAAACTACATAGTTAAATGGCTGGGTAAATTTCATGTTAACTTACTTCTCCATCAACTCTCCTGTCGCAGGTGGAAGAAGAAATCCAGACGCTCTCACAAGTGCTAGCTGCCAAAGAGAAGCATCTAGCAGAAATCAAGAGAAAGCTGGGAATTAACTCCCTGCAGGAACTAAGGCAGAATATTACCAAAAGCTGGCAAGATGTTACATCAACCACGGCGTATGTAGCAGTTCATGATGATTGTGTAGGGTGTTGAGGTGAAAACTGTTTAGCTCTTGTGTCATGTCTAAACCCTCTGTTCTTGTGAAATGATGCGAGTGTAGATAACACAAAGTTGCGTTGGACTAAAACGTAGCTGCATAAATCAACATTGTTTTTTTTAAAGAAGGACACTGCTAGTCATATCTAATGCAAAAGAAGAATGACCGTAATGCAGGCTATTCTAAAGTGCTTTTTTGTTTGACAGATCTGAGATACCATTATTGAGATACCAAGGTGTCCTGAGTCCCAGAGAATACCTTTCTTTTCCACCCTGAAAAATTGTTGTAAACTGAGCTCATGCAGAAAGAGTGCACTGTCACAGTTACTGTTCTTGCCAAGCACAACTGTTAGCTTTAAGTCTAGAGAGAGCTGCCTTCTGCAATTAATGACTATACAGAATGTGACAGGATGTACCTCTAACTTTTATGGTGAAGTTGATTGACAGAACTGCTTGGTTCAAGAATTTAGACACTTGGCACAAAAATGAGACCTTTTTCAGTGTGTGTGCATAATGTTGTTTTCTTTTGAGTTTTTTTTGTTGTTGTTGTTGTTGTTTGTTTTTTTTGTTTGTTTTTTTTAGATTTTCTTTTGGTTGGTTAGGGTGTTTTTTTGCATGAGTTTATTTTATTTTTTTGCAAGTCCTACAATAGCAGATAGTGTCTGTTCTGGTAGGTTCACGTTGATGAACCTCAAGTCAGTGGTGGTAGAGATGCTGTATTTAGAAAGGAGTGTAATCTCTTATGTAGGTTATTCATTAGACCCCAGAAATGAAGTATACGTCTGCATTTGATACAAATGTACATACACTAAAAGATTCTGTATGTGTTCTATTAAAATAACTAAAAACTAAATTTTGTTTGATTACAGGTATAAGAGAACATCAGAAACCCTGTCTCAGGCTGGTCAGAAGGCTTCTGCTGCTTTTTCTTCTGTTGGTTCAGTCATAACCAAGAAATTTGAAGATGTCAGGTAGGTTTCCTTAGCTTTTCGCAAGTAGTTGCAATTTTTATTTAAGCAGGTAATCACTGAAATAAAGTTATGCTGTTGACATACCTTGTACTTCTAAAAGTTAATCTATCAAGAGCCCTCAGCATCTGTTTTAGGAGAGCTAAGAGACTTGCTGCAAAATCTGCTTGTATGTCCTCACTGATGCAGAAGAGTTCTGTGGTGTGTACTTTATATATGCAAGAGAAGCAATGTATCCTACAACCTCCACTACTGCTCTTATTTTTTGGTGTGATTGCAGGTGGCAGTGTCTCTGCCTGTGTCTCTGATGCATATAGCACTGTCATTTCTCTTCTCTGACTTTCTCAGCTTGTGGAATGCTGTATTTAGACAACTAATATCTTTAACTGTTTGTGGTTTGATAGTTTGTGTTTTGTTGTTTGGTTTTTTTTTTGTCTTGTGTGTGTGTATTCCTTCCAGATGTGTTTTATTTTTTTGTAAGCTGTTCTGCCTCATAGAAGTGGCTTGATTTTATTACAGTTTTAAGAGATTGTTTGCACTTTTAAATTCTTACCTATTGTTGGCATACAACATATTTTCACTTTGTGTCAAATGACATAAATGTCAGCCCTTCATGCTCATTAGGTAAGTCTTGTGGTCATTTTTAGCACTGTTGTGAGCTGCATGCAAAACTCCTGCTGGATGCACTATAGTCAGATGCTTAGCTTACAATTCTTTGGTTTCTAATTTTTACTACTGGAGCATAGAGAATTATTCATCTCTGCATGTAATTTGTTGTGAATAATGGGTTAAACTTATTTTTTAATTACTGGGCATGAACAGTGGGTTAAGCTGATTTTTCAACTATTGGGCAGTTACAAATTCACACATTCTAACAGAATATTGCTGCATTGGAAGCAGTGTAATAAAATCAGCCGTCTGTTTTAAAGTGCTGCCATTAACCTCTTGCTTTTTGAAGTCTAGTGAGAAAACACTTTGAGGTGCAGCTACACAGTTACATATTTTTCTTCAGATTTATCAGTAAACTTCCTTTCTCTCTTTAATGCTTACTCTGGCATTGTGCAGACTACAGGCATTTTCACATTCCTTTAGGTAAGGTGGGCACAAGGATAGTGTCTCTTGTAAGAAAGGAATCTGTTAAAATGATTCTGCAAGGTTTTTGTGTCAAGAGACAGAATATGATGTTGAGGTCAATGGCATGCAGGATTCCTCCTTCTTTGTCTGTAGCATGACAGAGTAGAAATTTTCCCCTCTTTGTGTCTATTAAAATAGCTGTTTAGCATTGTGACTATAACAGAATTAGGAATCTAAATGTAAACTAGCTTATACATTCCTTGTTCGTAGTTTGTCCAGTTTGCGTTAATTACTTTAGCAGCACCAGTATCTGTGATACCTTGTCTGCATTGCCTTTTATCTGCTTAGTCTAAGCAAATATTCAATGTTTTCAGTAGTTAACATTGCTGTGTAGCAACTTCTCTCCATTGCCTTTCATCCTGTCTATGCATGCCTGAGTCTGGCTTCACTTTTCTTTACTCTCCCACTAAGTGGCTAAAGACAGCGCTAGGATCTCTATAAAGACTAAGGAATTGGCTCCTAGAATACTAACTAGGAGCTTTAGCTCCCAGGGAGATGGATGGTGGCACAGGATGCTCTCTGAAGTGAGCTCCATTTGCTCAGGCATAAGAAGTGCAGCTGGTCTGAAATATGACCCCTTTAGCATTAGTGAGGTAATGGGAACCTGGAATATATCTCAGTATCTTTGGGATGCACAGCTCAACTCCTCACTTTACAGGGTTCATTCACCTTCCTTAAAGGCTATGGTGTTCTCCTATTAATATTATACTATTGCATTGGACAAGGACAAGCACAGACTCAGAGCTGTCTTCTGTCTTCAGGAATTTAATACCTCAAAAGAAGAGTGTCCTAATTACTCTAGTTAGTAGCTATGTGGGTGTTGAGTACTCCTTAGCAGAAACAGGGCCACTGGGAAGGAATGTAACAGTGCCAGAGGAGTCCACACTGTTGGTGTGCTTCTTGGGGAGAATCACAGCAACGGGAATTCAAGGTATCATTATAAATTCAGGAGTAGTAGTGTTTTAAAAATAAAAAAAAGTGAAAAATTAGTGCTGTTCAAGTTCACTTGCTTAGTTGCACTTAAGCAAGAGATTAAAAACCTTTGAGTTTTTTTGGTTTTCCTGAGAACCAAATTCATTGGGGATTCAGCCAGTGAATTCAGATGCCAGGGGTTATGTGACTACTCAGGTTGTGTCTACTTTTAAGACTACACAAGTCTGAACTTAAGGAAGTTTTAGCTACCTAAATTCTTTCCTGGAAATGAGAATTGATGGGCCTGATACTTACTTCAACTAATACTGAATATGCAAGTGTGGTTTTATTCTTAAACTCTTAAGTGGTGGCTTCATTGTTGCTTTGTTTTCCTTGTATTGTTTTAGTTGAGGGACTTCTCAGCTTTAATGCTGTGATTTCTTCTGTGTTGGATTATTTCTGTGTGTTTGAGACACAAAATATCACATGCAGGTCTTCATTCTTGCACTGCAAAGTGATTTTCTAGGGAGTGAGGCAGATGGAGCTGTGAACTTGGAAAGTACTGAAATGGAGGGGAAGGGAGGACTGGTAATGCAGTGTCAGTGTGTTATTGCTTCCTTTTTTTGCTTGTTTCCTCTGTTCTTTGTTATGCTGACATGAACTTTGTTCCTTCTTAGGTTTCTCTTAATACCTTTATTTTCCTTTATAAGAATGTCTTGAAGTTGTGATGAACTCACCTTCTTTGTGTAGGCAATATCAGTATTATGTGCAAAACAACAATAGTACCAAGATGTAGTGCTCTTCAACTTCTGAGCAATCACGACTTTGCACTTGGCTCCTCCTGTGCTGTATCTGTATTATGGAGCAGAAGTCCATCTTTGCCTTGTTCTGAGATTGCAGAATAAGTTTCTTTGCTTGCTTTGAAAGTCTGATATATGTTCATGGATTCCTAAATATCATGATTTATCAGCATGTCAGCTGGAAACTTAACTACTAACAAAAACAAATAGCTAGTGTGTATGTACTCTTCAGGCCATGTTTCTAGGCAGGGACTCTGGCATAGGTCCTTGTGCCTTTTCAAAATGTGAGGAAATGTAATAGCTTTATAATATAATCATGTAAAGGATAAGAAAACTTTTAATGCGATACAAAATACATGGAAGGATGGAGAGCAACTTAACTGTGTCTTCTTTATTAATTGTTTTTTTAAGTGAGGGGTTTGCTTCTGAGCATTGTAAAAAGGGTTTCTCTTTTTCAAACACTCTTGAATGTATGAATAGTTCTTCTATAAATGATCTCTGATATTAAATTAAACTTCTGTAGAATCTGTTAAAAGATCTGCAGTACACTATATGTTGTTGTTTTTCAGTGTGAGCAGGTCTACAGTTTGTAAATACATGTATTTCACCCTCTTCGGCCTTAAGCTTCTTACAAGCTGAGGGGAAGTGGCTGAGCATGACTGGAACTCGTTAGCGTCAGTGTAGTTTTGTAATAAAACCTGTCATATAGCAAGGCCAGAACTTGTAGTAGTCCACATCTCAGTGAGGAATATAAATTACAGTCCAGAAGACAATCAGCTTCTCTGTGTTCTAGAAAAGCCTGTGGAAGTCAGTCCTTGCATACGATGAAACACAGCAGAAATGGGGTTGAGGAAATGGATGAAATGTGGCCGTGCATTAGTGATGTGTGTCAGGGAAGCATGTGGCCTTTGCGTATCTGATTCCCAGTACACTGTATGTACAAATCAATCTATAGTTGTGCATCTGCCCTAAGGGATCCCAACCTTAAAGGAACTTTTCACTTGTGTAGTTTTGCTGTATCACTGTATTTTACTGATGAGCCTCCAGAAGGAATCTCTTAAAACTCGTTCTGCAGTGAACATAGAACTTTTTTACTTCTGTGAATGTATGTTTCATTGTGCTGAGATACTAGTTGAAAGTTTGGAGGTACATCATATGAGAGAGTTATTTCCCTTCCCTCCCCTTCTCCCCCAGCAATTCCCTGGGAAGTATTCACTTGAAAGACATCATAAAGCCCAGACAAAATTTGACATTCCAAATATAGTTATGAACATCTATGATCATCAGTTTTAATAATTTTCAGTTACTATTTTGGTATTTGATAAGAAATGTTTAACATATAAGACCCGTTTGTATCAGCAGTGAACAGGGATTTTCTAGATAGAACTAAATTGGATTCTAGGTGGTCTTGAGGTTATTTGGGATCTCCTTAATCTATATCCAGTCACCTTCTCTGAGTAGGTGTATGTTCTTACTAAACAAACAGTAACTGTATATCAACACTGGCTGGTTACAGCACTAGGACTTTCTCCCTGCCCCCAGCATAAATCTGACCTTGAACACAGATTGATGTGACTGCTTTTGTTAGATAATGTATATTGACGAGTAGATAATTTGTATTGATGAGTGTGGAAATCTTACACTGAATTGAAATGCAGGCCTTCTGAATGTAGGGATAATTCTTTTTGGTAGGAAGGTGAGTTGATGGATAAGACTTTTGAGTGTTCACTTTCTACTTGATATCATCCAGGCTGTAAAGGCAGCATGACTCTCATTGACTCTCATTGCTTGAGAAACTTCATGACTAGACAGACTGTTGCAGCTAAGCAGAATAAGTACTAACAAGCATGACACTTGAATCTCTCTAAAATGCAAAAAAGGTTGTTGCAGCTTTTGCTCTGATGTACTTGTGTGTGTGCATGGCTAAGCAAACCCAAGCAGTTACTGTACAGGACTGTATAAGACTGTTTGGCTGTTTACCAAAGATAGTATCCAGAAGTCAGCTCTCTAAGCCAATTTCTTCTCAATGTAATACTTAAACTAATTTCTTGCTTTCTCTTTTCTTAATGCTGGCACTTAGTATACGCTCCATACAACATTCAATTAGTATGCCTATTATGAGGTAATGTATGTATAATCCAGCTGTTGTGTTTATTTATTTTCATGTGTAGAATCAAGTCAAATCCAACTTGAATCAACTAACATAGGTTTAAAACAAAACCAAAAAATCCACCCAGCTTTGTAACGGATTTCCTGTACTAACATACAGGATGAAGTTTGTTTTATTTCTGTTTAATGGTGGTGGCTATCAACATACGGAATGTGACCAAGTGAACTTCCTGCTGTTTAGGAAAACTAGAAAACTTTTCCCTGAAAAATTACATTAGAAATGTAATGCTACTAATGATTCCAAGTTTAAAAGGCAGTAGCTTGGCATATGTTTTTGAACAATGAAAGTGAGTAAAAAAAATACTGTGGTTTCACAAAAAGTCTCTTGGTGACTTGGGGTGCTTGCCTTTTCTCTCCCCTTGCTTGGCACTGTGTCCCTCTGTCTCCTGAGAGCCTGGCTTGATATATGTGTCACTTTGTGCTTTCCCAAGTGAGAGAGTGCTGCTAAGTGTGGGTGACCTACACAAATACCAAGCAAAGGGAGAAGGGAAGCTTCAGACCTCTTTTGAAAAACACCCTTGTCTTTAATATCTATAGAATGAATTTTTGTGTATGTTGTGAATCCATAGTCCTGGGGCACTGAAGGCAAGCAATTTCTGTCCTGCATAAAGGCAGAAAAAGTGTACAAGCTGCTGCACAAATTTGCACGTGGTGGTGACAGCTAGTCGGATCATTAAGCCACTTTTCTGACCCTAATGGATAATTACATTGGCCCTCAGCGTTGGAAATCCCAAGCTGTCCTGCTCTTTGTATGCAAAACTTACCATTTGTAATTACAGCTGCCTCTGGCACTTAAAGACAAGGGGGAGTCTCCCTTAAATTTAACATGTTAGAAGAAAATGCCACTGTGAACCATGTTTTATTAATTGAACACGTAGCCAATTAAACTGAACTAGTTTTCCTATAAAAAGTGGAAAAACTCTGTTGAGCTTGCTTCAGCAGTAATGTACTAGGCTAACCAGAAGTGATGACTAAACGTTTCTGAAGAAATCCTTTAAGCCAGAAACCTGTTTGAAATCACTGGTAATAATAAGCTAAACCTAAAATACTTACTAGTTCTTCCTTCCATGTTGATATGAAGAATCCTCTCGCTTGGCCTGACAGTGTTAGTTGCCAAAGATAAAAGTGAGCCTTCAACTTGAGTATGAAATTTTAGTTTTGTAGTACTTGGGGAGATTCAGAGCTAAACTATTTTTAGGCTACCCTTAAAACAAGGAAAGAACCCCAAACAAACAAATCTTATGTTCCTATTGGGAAAAAGCAACTGTCTGCTTGGTTTTTGATATTTATAGACTAACCAAATATGGTTCAAATTCTGTGGTTCCTTTTTTTATTTTCCTAGAAATTCTCCTACTTTCAAGTCCTTTGAGGAAAAAGTTGAGAACTTAAAGGTAAGCATTACTAAAACACCTTGGTGATTGTGGAGCTGTGGATGTGGAGAAAAGACTGGAGTACTTTAAGTGGAAATGATTTCTCTGCCTAATGATTTGCGAATGAAAAAATGGGCTTCCTGCACCTCCTACAGGAGAATACTTCTAACTGAAAGAACTATCAGCCAGCTAAGCTGCACAAACATCTAGTATAGCATACCTAGTATTAGGTATCTACAAAGGTTTAGGCTTTTATTTCGTGCCTTTTTAAGGACTAGTATCCCATGCAGGAGAATAGCTTGGGAAGCTTCTCTTATTTCTGGCATAAAAGACCAAAGGCCTTTGTACCTTAATTTAAAATGTGCTCATAAGAGCCTCAAGTTCCAGAAACAACCATTAATAGCTTCTCCAGGTAAAAGCTCACTTCAGAAATAACTAATACATGTAACTGGAACCAGGTTTGACTGTTCCCATGGGCACACTCATGGGTTGGATGAGAAGCATGCAAGTGATAGCATGGAGAACTACACATTTCCCTTGCAACTAATTGGCATTAAGACCCCCGCAGTCCCACAGGGGTGGGAAGTGAAAAGGTAAACATGTTACCTGAAGAAAATAAGATAGTTGCTCTGCTGCATAAAGAACTCAGGAATTACTGTTGAGACACAAAACTACTCAAAGTTCTTTCTCGAGCAATACTCAAGCAAGTTTTAACTCTCAATCTCTTAAAGCCTAAATGGCTTGAAAGGCTGCATATCTGTATCCACTTGTAACTTGAGGGTATGTGAACCTTTGGACTCTGGAATCAGCCCTTGTATATAAGGGCTGCTTTGTGTATCTCAAAGACAGAGGGAGACTGCTGTCTTAATTTGCTGGTGAGTATTTCCTGCTGGATATGTTAAGACTTGTATTCAGAGTATTGTGGAGGTAGCTCAGTCCTGGAAAAGCTGCTGTGCTGAAGAGAGTTACTAAGCTTAGTAATGCAGAGGTACTGGTTTTGTACAGTTAAGAATGTCTGGCATGCCAAGTAACTAGTATTTTATGTCGGGGCTCTCTCTATCTAGTCTAAAGTTGGAGGAAGCAAACCTGCCGGGGGAGACTTTGGAGAAGTTCTCAACTCTGCTGCCAATGCCAGTGCCACAGAAACTATTGCAGAACAGACAGAGGAGGAGACCCACTGAGATTCCTGCCTGTCCTGCTACCCACTGCCAGATGCTGCAAGCAAAAACCAAGCACACTTGTAACATTCTCTGCGCTCTTTCCACCAGATGTGCTTTTATGTATCATGTAGTTATTTTACCAGATTAACTGATACCAAGCTTGTTCATGGGTTCAAAATATTTTTGAAACTAAAATAAATTGTTTGGGGTTTTGTGTGGGAAGGGGAATTTTTATGCCTTTCAAGCATTTAAAGGACTTGTAATTTAAAGGCAACCTTTAAAATATAGCAATGAAAAAAACCAACTCTTTTGAGAAGTTAATAATACTGTACAGATACTGTGGATACATAATTTCTTTTCAATCTGTAACTACTGCTCAGCTTAATCATTATGAATCCACTGCTGTTGCCAAACAGAAGCTTGTTACTTCACTCCCTTGTGATTATTTGAGTTGAGTGTTGCCTGCAAGAGACACTGGACTAGGAGGAAAGATGACTCCTAGCTAAAGAGCAGACTTCCATTTCAGCAGGCTTTCCACAAGTTATAGCAGGATCACACATGGGTAGGAATGTATTGTCTTATGAGCATGTTCCTCATACAGAAGATGTGGATGGGTAATACAGAACATCTAAGATTTACCCATTTATCTGTGCATCATCCATGTAGGAAACATCTGACCAATGCCAATGGAAGCAAGATGCCTCACAGTGCTGGTTTGGTTCAGTCCCCATAACATTTTCAGTCTTGTTTTTTGCACAGGATGTCAGTGTGGTATGGTAACACTCTTCTGAAGGTTTGACCAGTCGTGAATAGATTCATCTTCACTCACATGTGCTGGTGTCACATTCACACTAACAAGTCATGGACTGGAAGAATAAGCCAAAGCACAGAAGTGGTTCTTTTCTAGGCATCAAGAACATTGCCTCTAAACTCTAACATTGCTTCCCTTGTAGGCTGACCCTTGAAAACATCTGCAACACCTTACTATTCTTCTGTGTTAAAGGCCTGTACCTCTAGCAGTACCCCGTCCCTATTCATGACCCCAGAAATCTGTTTTGAGAGGTGCACAGTGTCATCGCTCAGCATAGCTCTTTTACAAGATGTGTCCTCCTACATGTTGCTTTATCTGCTGTACTCCTCAAATTTCTTGTGTTTTGTATGTTTCTGGCACATGGTATTGGTATGGTTAGAACTTTTTATCACTGCTCTTAGAACTGGAAACAAGTTCTGCAACATTTGTGTGAAATCCATGAAATGTCAACCACCACAGATGGCTGGAGGAAAAAAGTTGGCTCCTGACAACCTTGCTAGCATGTCAGATGTAGAATATATGCCTAATCACGTGTGAGAAGCTTAATAAAAATCTGTATGTGAGGAATGTATTGTCCTGTGAGTATGGAGGTTAATGTAAATAAGTAAGGAAATTTTCTTTCTACATGAAACAGTCCTCGAAGTCTGGTTTCAAAGCAGTGCTGATATATACTACTGTACTAGAGGGGGAATCTGCATGGCTGAGCTTGGCACTTCTAGAGAAGACTAAGCTTAGATTGCCTTCTAGTGGCTTACATAAAATTACAGAATCACAGACTTGTTAGGGTTGGAAGGGACCGCTGGAGGTCCAACCCCCCTGCCCAGGCAGGGTCACTTAGGTTATGCGGGTTACACTGCTGTCCGGGCGGGTTTTGAATGTGTCCATTACACCCCAGGCAGCCTGTTCCAGTGCTCTGCCACTACATTAAATTAAACTGCCCTGATTACATTGTGAAGTTTAGAAAATGGGTTGAGATGTACCCTCAGCCTTTGACAGCTCCACCTTAGCAAAGGAAAGGAGAATTGAATGGTACAGACAGAGTGTTGCTCTTCCTCTGTCAGGTCAGTACTGTGTAGGACAGGTCCTTCTGGAACACGATCAGTGTTGTTTTTATTCTTTTATCTGAGGAAGAGAAGGGTCATCTAGTCCAGAGTTGAGCTCTCTGTGTTCTGCAGGAAGGTTTTGGGTTTTTTTTACGGCCAAGTGGCAGCATGATTTTTACTATAATACAATATTACACTGAAGCTTTGCAGCCGCAGCCTCACATGAGCTTCAGCTGTATCTTCCTCTGCCCACACCCTCCCTGCCCTGAGTGCAGGCAGCCTTGAGGTCGCTTGGCCACTGAAGCTTTGCCTTCAGGGGCGGTGTACTAACCACAGAATCAGTGCGGTAGGAAAAGACCTTGTGAGATCATCCAACCTGTGACCGATCACCACCAAGTCAATTAGACCATGGCACCGAGTGGGGCACCCGAGGGAATGGCCTGAGGTGGTGTTAGGGGAGGTTTGGGTTGGATGTGAGGAGGAGGTTCTTCACCCAGAGGGTTGTTCGGCACTGGAACAGGCTCCCCAGGGAAGTGGTCACAGCCCCAAGCCTGACAGACTTTAAGAAGCGTTTGAACAATATTCTCAGGCAGATGGTGTGACTGCTGGTGTTGGTCCTGTGCAGGGCCAGGAGTTGAACTCTATGATCCTTGTGGGTCCCTTCCAACTTGGCATATTCTGTGATTCTCTGAAGTGCCACGTCCTTAAACGCGTTTCCTTAAACATCTCCAGGGACGGTAACTCCACTATGTCCCTGAGCAGCCAGCTCTCATGTTTAGCCACCCTTTTCGTGAAGAAATTCGTCCCGATATCTATCCCCAGCTTCTCCTGGCGCAGCTCGCAGCCTTCTCGCCCCGCCCGGCCGCTGCTCCCTNGCCGGGCGCCACCGGGACCCCCCCGCAGCGCACGGAGCAGCGCCCGGGCAGCGGCACGGCGGGCTCTGGCCCCCAGCAGGTGAGGGCGCGGCGTGGGTCGGACCGAGGCAGCGTCCTCTACTCGGCCCTGGGGAGGCCACATGTGGAGCGCTGTGTTCAGTTTTGGTCTCCACAGTTCAAGGAGTTCAAGGAGCTGCTGGAGAGGGTCCAGTGGAGAGCCACAAAGATGATGAGGGGTCTGGAGCATCTCTTATGAGGAGAGACTGTGGGAGCTGGGCGTGTTTTAATCTGGAGAAGAGTAGACTGAGAGGGAATCCCGTCAATACATATAAATATGTCAAAGACGGCTGCTGAGAGGATGGTGCCAGACTCTATTCAGTGGTATCCAGANTGCGCCTGCGCCCGGGTGGCGGCCCCGCCCCCGGCAGCGATGGCGGCGCGGGGCTGGGAGCGGGTTGCGGTCCGCGTTGGGGCTCGGCTGTGCCGGGCANCTGCTGAGAGGATGGTGCCAGACTCTATTCAGTGGTATCCAGAGACAGAACAAGGAGCAACACCCGTAAACTAAACCACAAAACGTTTCACCTGAAGATGAGGAAAAACTCTGCCTTGAGGGTGGCAGAGCAGTGGAAAAGACTGCCCAGCGTGGTCGTGGAGCCTCCCTCTCTGGAGACATTCAAAACCCACCTGGACAGGTTTCCTTGTAACCTGTGCTAGGTGACCCTGCCTTGTTGGGGGTTTGGACTGGATGATCTCCAGAGGTCCTTTCCAGCCCTAGCAGTTCTGTGATCCTCTCTTCACTGCTTCACCATGGGTAGTAAATAGCCTGCAGGGAAACATGGACAGCTCATATTTCTTTTCAACATGCTCCTACAAAAATCTAATGTAGAAAGTTATCAAGTAGTTTTGGTTGTGTAGAATGCAAGATAACAGCTCCATGGGCAAAGTTGTATTATGGCTTTTACAGGCTGGCAGGGAGGATGTGGAAAATCTTTAATTGATTGTAGGCCAGTGCTCCAGAGACTTGGAGTGGAAATGTTAAGACTTACATTAGTGAAACACCTGTAGAATTGTGTGTATGTGAAGGCAGCAAAAGAAACAGGAGGACAGGGATTGAAGGTATGCTGTATAGTAATGTGGAAAACCACAGTTCTCCGAGAAGCTGTTCTCAGGAGTAAAATTGAAGATGACATGCTTGGCAAGGGCTGCACTGATAAGCAGGATCATGAATGATTCGTCAAGAGCAGACTCTGCTCCTGAACTACAGGAGGAGGGCAACAGGCCTGTGTCCCATATATTATGTGCCATTTGTTTTCCTGTTCCTCCACCATGAAAACAGTCATGGAGAGATAGTGAGCCATAGTTCTGCTATTTATTGAGTCTGCACTAAGTAAAACACTGGAGCAAAGGACCACCCTGTAAACAAGTGTTGAGTCCTGAAGGGTGTAAAAGATTTGTCCAAAACCTAGTTCACCATTGCCAAACAGGATCAATCTTGGAGGTGTGGCGAGGCCTTGATAGCTGGCAACCTTCATCCTTGGTGTTGTATCCAAGTGGTCTTTCTCCAGATGCTTGTTGTGGGTCTGTGGGTATGAGAATGTGAGTGGCTGGAACTTCGGAGAGAGTGAGTGGTAAAATGAATTTAAAGATTTGTGAATAATCATCACTTTCTCTGGTAGTACAGGGAGGTTTTTTTATGCTGATTTTCCCTACGTATTGTGACTCTGCCTGTTAGTAGACATGTAGGGGAACAGGAAAAAGCTGTGTGTGTACTGGAGTGTGTCCAGTAGGATATGGAGATTAACGCTGTGAATTATTATTTCATGACTGGTGGGAGTATAGAACTGGAAATGCCTGTCACTGAATCCAAGACCTGATATCCCAGATTACTGCACAGTCTGTAATATTCTGTTTCCCATTCAAAATCCATACTATCAAAGCAAAGATCAAAGATTTGCCTAACTCAGGATGCTGGCTCAGGTGGTGTCCAGGGGGATGTTCGCAGAAGAATTTAGGAAGGTGGTCACTTGATCCAGCTGTAGGAGATACTGAATGCTACCTTAGGGATTTTGGAAGTTGATTTTTCCCTCTTTTTTATTTTTCTGGTAAAGTAAGAAGCTGGAAACATTTTTTTCTTCTTCTGTCTATATATAAATAGTCACCAAGCCTTTGAAGGTTCTTAACTAACTCGAATGTTACATAGAATTCACATCATCATTTCCAAGTGGAATTACATGTACAAATATAAAAGAATGCAATACTAGAAATCAAACTAGGCATGAAAAATAAATATCTGGACTACAGCTCTGAATTTCACTTTGCTTGAACTACTTTTTCACTCGAACTGGAGGAAGAAAAGTAACTTGCTTTGCAGTGTCCCAGTGATGTTCAAAGCAGAACAAGGAGATGAAGATTATCATGACTCTGCTTTCGTGGTGTTCTTAGCCCAGTTAGTGCCCTGTGAACCTGGGTGTCATTGATGATTATTCACTGTTTGCTCTTTGAAGAGTGTGCACAAGAGGGAGTGGATTTTGGCGAGAATGAAGTAACAGAGGAAAGTGGCATATTGAAATGAGGAAAATGGAAGGGATTTGTCATGCAGAGTAATCTGTTCATTTGTGTAGTTTCCTTGAAATCACATTTTCACCACTCTGAACTAATTTTTGATTGCTGTGAAGTGTGTTATTTGGTAAATAAATTTTCCAAAAGCTGGGAGCAGCCCTGTTGCTACTGGGGCTCCCCTCAGAGGAGGGTGCAGTGGCTGTCGCTGCATCCTCTTTCTGAAGTGCCCTCCATCAGCAGGATCTGCTCTTTCAAGTAGGAGGAGTGTGATCTTGCTCATCCCTTACCTGAGCCACAGCATCCCTTACCTGAGCTGGCAAATGGACAGGCCCAAAGTGCTGCCTGGCTTTTGCTGTGCTTCATCCTGTAAGAGCCAGAGGTGCTGTTTGGGTTCTTAATCCATGGGTCTCATTCTTTTGGCAGAAGCTTGATAATGTTTCTGTACAGATTTCCTTTGCCAGCTCTTTTTCTTTCTTTTTGGAACAGTTATTTTAGGCAGATATATGTAAACTTGATAAATGGGCATGTTGACATGTGTTTGTCTTCAGATGATTCAAAAAGCATGATGATGTTTTTCCTAAGACTCTTTTAACTGTTTTGGGCACAGCAGCAATGTGTACTGCAGACCTTGCTTCAGAATTGCCAGGTGGTGTCTTGCTGTGTTGGTTATTTTTTAGGGGTTTATGTTTGTCTTTTAGTTTTTACGTTCAGTTTACTGTTCTGTTGTTACTGTTTTGCAAATAGTGAAATTTACAGAGCAGGCATGTAAATGTTGATTAAAATTGTTAAAAAGGTGGCAGCTTGGTAAGCAAAGTATTTGCATAGATCTATATGATATTTAACTTTGTCTACAGCAGGCAGCTCAATTCTTACTGCTTTTTCCTTGTAAGTTTTGTATTATAAACTGAACAACAACAGCAACAACAAATGATAAGTTTAAGGTTCTTTTAGAAGGATGGGAAATGCTTTAGGTGTTACTTTTATTTACAGATTAAAGCTGTCTGCCTAGCAAAATAAGAAACCTTGCCTTTTAGGAAGGATGTGATGATTTTTTTTGATACAGGTAGAGAAATGGGTCTTGAGCTGCGTTCTATCAGTTGCCAAAGTTCAAAGAAAATGTAAGAGTGAAGTAACTAATTAATAATAAGTGCACATTTTTGTGCACTAAATAGTCTAAAAATGTTTCAAATATGTGTGATGAAGTTTGTCAAGTGTCTGTTTAGGTACAAATGAGTTAGCACTGTGTTAGCTTTGCTTCTAGTCAGCAATATGTGCCAACAGTGGGGTAAAGCTGCTCTGTTGGGACTTTTTCCGTGACAGTAACAGGGTGCAAACCACCAGGTGCGTGTCAGGGCGTGGTGACACGGACAGAAAGTTGTCCGTGTGTGGAAGCAGAGATGTGCAGCCTCTGGCTTGGCCAGGCCACTGGTCCCAGCCAGGCAGGGATGCTGCAGGGGTTTGGGTGAACCTCCACTCCCGGCACAGCAGAGGGCACCCCTTGTTTCCAGATGTCGCAGGAAAAGCAGCACGATTTTTCCTGTTTAGGTCCTTGAATACCATGTTTGAAGGGAAACCATTGATTAAGAAGAAATGTAACTAATTTTGTCTGAAGTTCAGATCGAGGGAACTGAGTTGGTATCTGTACATCATAATAACTAATTTCTAAAGGAGCGAGATTAGAAATTACTTCTCCAGACCTGAATATATTTTAAAATTTTTTTAACCAGAGATCCATTGCTGAAAGGATTCATAAATTTGAGGAAGGTGTCTGTGTATTTAAATTTCTTATCATTATTTTTAAAATAAAATATAAATATTCATAAATAAAGAAAAGTATTTTAATGGATCATATAAAGAGTTGACTTTATGTTTTAGGGGAGAGATTAAAAACTAAAACACATAAGTGAAAATTTTAAAGGAATGTTATTACATTTCTGGAAGATATATCAGGAGAAGAAAGAATATGTAATTGTCTTGCTTGTGCAGTATCTGGGCAACCTCAGTTTAAAATAGTGTGTAACAGTGGATGTTTTGAAACAAAATATTTTAAAAAAATCAGATTTATTTTAGTGTAATTATTGGTGGAAAAGATTTCTCTTAATCTGTCTTCCCACCTAAGTTAACATTTAGAAGATGGTTTTCCTGAAGTTGTAGTTCTTTGAGAGCAAAAATACTGATTTATAGTTAGTGCAATTATAATTTGTAATTTTCATGGTGTACTGTTTCTTAGGACACTTGTAATCTTTGTGTGGATGCTTTGCTAGTGCTAATAAATAACTTAAAAACATTTTTTGTTTGTTTACAAATGTAACAGGACTGTATAAAACCTCCGTGCCAAGCACAGAGGTTACTCTTTTAGGTAGATTACATCTGGCCAGCATTCAAGTGCTGAAAACTGCTGACTAATGGAGCAGGACTTGCCAGTTGTGGGATTTGTGGGAGCTGGAATGGGTCGTCTTTACCTGGAAGGTTCTCGTCCTGCTTTGCCAGATTGCAGTGCTGCATTTGGGAAACATGGATTGTGTCTGCTCCTGCTACACTGTGAACACAGCCTGGTGCCTTTGGGTTTGTGCTAAATAAGGGCTGTTTTGCAGTCTTCTCAGCATCTTCTCAGCTGGATCTGCTTGAAATGCTGGTTTGCATTAAAGTAGGAATGAACCTGGTTGTCCTTCTTTTGACCTCTGTGAAAAAGCAGTTCTACCTTTTGAATGCTCTGGCTGAGGCACCAAAACTTGTCTCTTCTGACTTGGGTTTGTTCCAGCTGGAGGCACAGCTGGGTCTGTTGGAACACCTGCTTTGCATATGACAGGAGTGCTGGCGTGACAGGATTTTGTAAAACTCACATGGTGTTGGAGCAACACTGTGAAATGAAGTAGACAGGACTTCTGATGTTGTTGGACAGCAGCAGAGAATGATGCATGCTGCCCCTTTGGAGGATTTAATTATAGTACAGTAAAATTGTCACCACTGCCTGTCACAGCAGTGTACTCAAGAACACAATTTCATGTGGGAAGGCCCTGGGCACCTTGCACAGCTCTGTCCTTGGTTGACATGAGGAAGATCACAGCTCTGGAGGAATTGTCTGCTGGAATTTGCTCCTTCAGATAGCTCTGGGTTGGTGACTGATTGCTTTGGCATTGCTGAAGGTCCATGAGTGGTTATTGTTATCAACAAGATATTTACATCTGCTGTTGCTGTGGGAGATCCCAGTTATTCTTGTATTATGGCTATTGAAACAGCATCCTGTCCTCCAGGAACCTGGAAAAAGGGGCCTGAAGTGATAAATGGAGAAAATGTCAGGCTGAAGATATGACAGTGCTGTTGTATAGGATTACCAGTGTCCCATTCCAGCATGGCAACCTAAAACACAAGGACACACATGTAATTGTTCAGAGAAACGATGCAGAGTTCTGCCTAAGCAGTCAAGCTGCACAGGCAGATGCTGGGCTCAAAGCACCACGGGCTGTTTGTTAGGACTCTGTGTGCTCATTTGATTTGATTTTCGTTTTGACATAATGCATGTAGTAGGTTCACCCACTTTCCCTGGTTTAGAGGCTAATGTTCTAATTTTTGCTATAAAAATAATCCTTGAAAGATATATATAGATAAATACTTCATGTTTTAAATTATATAGAAGTTATTTAAAGAAAAATAAGCAGCTTTATTGTGACCAAATTACATGCTATTTTATGTTGTGAAATAGTCATAGCTCAGCACGGTATAGTAAATAATCCACCTGTCCAGTCAACAGCATATTTTCAAAGCTGCATTTGAAATTCTTTATGAAAGTCTTGTTTTGCAGTTTCTGCATAGTATATCTACTCAAAGTGTGAAGATAACTGGAAAACTTTCCTTTTATTACAAACAGAAGTTGGTGTTGAGTCAACCAGTGCAGCAGATTGTACATTTATGACTTGTTGGGTAAGCCTTGGTGGTTTGGGTGGCATTACAGTGTGTTAGCAATATAACTTTCTGCTTTCTGGTGCTTTAAATGGGCAGTTGGTTGATGAAGAAGTTTCAAAAAAGGGTCTAGAAACAGCAGGCAATTAATTTTCTTGATACAGCTCTGCTGGCCTTCCCCTCCCCAGATGTAATCTATGCTATTCCTCCTAAGCATAAGCACAGTTACGTAAAATTACAGGAAAAAAAATGTATGGTTTAAAGTTTTAGTCACGTGTGACACCGCATGTAATACCAAAAAACCCAGATTCAAACAAAATAGGGTGTATCTTTGACTCTTCTTATAAGGGGCAGTGATAGCTGTAATTGACTAAAAAAATCACCTTAATTTGGATTTACTATGATAGTGCAGTATTTGTTATAGGTCATGTAAGATTAGTCTAAAAAAATTGTTTTATGAACAGTATTGCTACATTAGCAGCATGTAATAAGGCATTGGCAACTTAATTATGTTTACAGAATAATTATGCTCTTTCATGAGTTTGAAGAACAGTTCATGTACTGCATCTTGCTGAGAAGTTTGAGAAATACTCATTTTCAAATTGAAATAAAAGCCACAAATAGCCTTAATAGTAATGTAAAGAGATTTCTAGACAGCAAAGAAGTTTTGATATTGAAAATGCAATTCGGGAAAACCTGTTCAATATTATGCACTGTGTACAAATCCTATTCCTGTGATCTTTTTTCTCTTTTGAGATCTGCATGATCCTACTTGAAAATTTTAATTAAGAGAGACAAAGATTGTTTTCACCATGGTATTTTACTGGTTAAGTTCTACATGTATTTGGTTAATGGTTATTTGCATCTCTTTTAAAAATATGCTTAGTTCACAATATTACATTGTTTGTTATTATGAGGACAACATATATACAACTATATACATTCAGACATATTTTGTGTTTTCTGCACAGCTGAGATACTTTTAATTATAAGTTATTCTGTATGCAAAAATAAAATAAGGTTTGGAATATGCTATATTCATTAGTCAGCATTGCAGTGAGTATCAAAATATGGATACTTCATGGAAGGGTGTTAATGAACATAAATTGATGTCAAAATGTGTGATGAATCTTTCATTGTTTTTAAAATAGAAGTGCAATCCTTTCCTAATCTGCAGTCAAAATGGGGGGCCCACAAATATGATCAGAGGGCTGGAACACCTCTCCTGTGAAGACAGGCTGAGAGCAGCCTGGAGAAGAGAAGGTTCCAAGAAGACCTTATTGTGTTCTTTCAACATTGAGAGGGCTTGTAAAAAGTCTCTCTCAATCTTTATTGCTAGAGCCTGTAGTGATGGGGAAAAGGGCAATGGTTTCAAAGTGAAAGAGGGTAGATCTAGGTTGGACTAAAGGAAGAATGGTGGTGGTGGTGAGGTACTGGAACAGGAAGCTGTGGATGCCCCATCCCTGGAAGTGTTCAAGGCCAGACTGGATGGGGCTCTGAGCAACCTGGTCTAGTGGAAAGTGTCCCTGTCCATGGGAGGAGGGATTAGGACTGTATGATCTTTAAGATCCCTTCCAGCCCAAACTGTTCTGTGAAAAACGCATGAGTCGTAATACGCGTGTGTGAGAAAGCAACGTCAGAGTTTCTATTCCAGTGTTACTTTTGGTGTTTTCTGCCTTTTGAGGGCAGCCTGGATTTCCACTTAATGTAACTATCTAAATGGTATTTCCTAGAGGGTTTTTTTAGTATTATGATAGTTTAATTTGGACTAAATTCATAAATAAAGTAGGATATTCTTCATACTCCAGGGCTTATAGCTCAGCTGATTTCAAATGGATTGGCGAGAGCAGCTTTACGTCTGCCAGTTTACAACTAAGGTTTCAAATATTGTCAGATCGGTTTGTCCAAGCTGCAAAGAAGGCTTACAGGATAGCTTATGCTCTCTCAGATTTTCCACAGGGGAGAGGGTGTTCTTCTCCAGAGACTTGAATTCAGTATGGTCCCAGATATGCCAGGACACTGAGACTTGCAGAACATTGTTTGCTGCACTCACTACCAGATTTTACCTTCATGTTAGCAGTGAGAGGGGAGATACCTTAGCTTCTGTACCTGTGCTCCTTAAAGCCTAATCCTAAAGTATTAAAAAAAGAAAGGGTGTTCATAAAGAGGTCTTTACAAAATACTGTGATGCTTGGACAGTAAATTAGTCACCAAAAATCCTAATATCTGGAGTGAAGTTAAAATAGTGCTTTGCCAAAACAGTCACCCCTTCTCATCAAGGGATGCTTAAATGCCTAATTTCAGCTTTTTACTTCCATCCTTTTTGGCTGAAGAGTTTTGTCTGGTTTGCTTTCTAAAATGAAACCACATTTTCTTCATTTTCTTCACTGTGCTGAGGAGAATGTATGGATGTTCCTGTTTTCATTGCAATAGCAGAAGTTTGCTTTGCTTTCTGGTAGTTCTGTAAGGAAGCTTGTTTAAGTTTTAAGATAGTGATGGGAAGTGGCTCTGGAGTATGCAAAGTTTTTGAAAGTAAATACAAATTTAGTAAAGGTAAGAACAAAAATATAGCATTCAATTTCCCTCATCCTCTTCTAGGCAAAACAAAGCTGTTTCCCTTGTTTTTTCCAGTCATAAAATCTGAGGTTTTTTCCCCTCCAAATCTTAAAGGTTTGGAGGGAAAACTTGTAGTGCTCGCTGTGTTCTTCTTGAACACCAGTTTTGTAGTACCATGTATTGAAAAGTGGTTCTGTTTTCTTCTCCTCTTGACTGCTTTCTTCAAAACTGACCTTTAAAAAGATGGGTACAGACAATAATTATGTTTATTCCCAAACTTGAGTTTGTTGCCATTGAGGGTACAATTCAAGTAATTACTCAGAGTGGAGAGAAATGGAGGAATATGATGTCTGCTGGAACTTTTAGTTATACTGACATTTCTTCTACTCGCCTGTAGATACTAAATAATTAATCTTATATTAGAATCCTTTAACTAATATAATTCCTTTATAGAATTCAGGTCTTCATAGTGTAAGCTGGTGTGCAAGTGCTGTCTTTATAGAAATTTGGCTTTGTAACAATCTTTCCAAAGAAAGTGATTCATATGAAGCTTTTTAAAAATATATTCTTGCTTACTAGCAGGGAAGCTTCCAGTTTTCTTCCTGACTGCTTTCAGAGGTCTTCTTTGTGAATTTGGAGTCATTGATATTAGATTTTTCCCTAAATTACTGCTTTGAATCCTCATTTTATGCTTTTATGTTTGGACAGTTTCCCTTCAGTAGTTTTATTAAATAACAACAATCTTGCTTTTTTTTTCCAGCTTTGTTCAGTATTTAATCTTCAAAACCTTTTGTTAGCAAGAAGTTTAAATTAGTTCTTCACTTTAATCTGTTTGTATGAAATAAAATGGAAAAGTCTCTTGTTTAAAGGAAACTGAAGAGATCTTCCTTGCATGTGTGGTTGCCCTCTCTGGGTTGTAAATTGAATCTGTGGGGAAACAGCATAAACTTCAGTTGTTTGATATATATATATATATTTCTTTATGGGACAAAGCCTCAGGCCACTAAGTGGGGAGGAAAAAGAGATATATTCTGGGGGGAATAAATGCCAAACAGTGGACTTTAAAAGTTGTAACTGTAGTTATAACCAAACCAAGTCTTTGGTTATAACCAAACCAAGTCTTTGGTTATGACTGTGCTGTAAGTGAGATGTTGTGCTATTGCTTATGAGCCTTAGTAGGTGAGTTTTGTGGCTGTCGTATTTAGTTACGGTATGCTGTGTCCTAGTTTATTCTTATACAGCTCTGCCTAATACAGTTTTCCTATTTTCTGTTATGCTCATAGTTTCACCTGTCTGTTCTATCCATAAACATTGGGTTTTTTAAATAATAGAATTTTAAAATTTGCCTTGGTACATATTGCAGAATTAAACATCAGCTTTCAAAAAAATTCTAAAATAGCCCTAGACATCTTTGAGTCACTGGAGCATCTGGTGTCTGTGGTTTGTGTTCTCCATATGTGAATGGTGTGTATTAGCTAGCAATTTGCAAATTGTCCTTCTGAAATACCGTATGAAATGAATGCTGTTGGCAAATAAGAGCTTAACGAGCAATTTGGTAATTTTTACAAATATTTGTCGAATAGTAGCATAGAGGTGGAGAAGAGATAGTTCCTGTCTCTGCACTGCTGCTCATATTAAAGTCCAAGTGATGCTCCTGAGTCATATTTCATCTTAGATTTCTGATTTCATATAATCATAGAATGGGCTGGTTGGAAGCGACCTTAAAGATCAGCTGGATCCAACCGCCCTGCTGTGGGCAGGGACACCTTGCACTAGACCAGGTTGCTCAGAGCCCCATCCAGCCTGGCCTGGAGCACTCCCAGGGATGGGGCATCCACAGCTTCTCTGGGCAACTACAAAATATAAGCAAGTCGTGCAGTATATTGCAAGTACAAGTATTTATCAGATTTTGTTCCTCTTTACTGTTTACATATCTGTTGATAATAAGGAAGTAGGTGAGCCCCTGGCCTGCAGACTTATAGCTTGTGTTGTTTGGAAAAAAAAAAGTTAGGCACAAGCTTCTTTGAAGGAGTTAGGTTGTATAATGCTGTCGTTAGTGCTGTTTACTGAGGCAATTACTGATGGATGGTGTTTTCTGCATCTTGGGATGTATGTACACTGTGGGACAGTATTTAAAAAATTGGAAGGAAGGAAAAGAACAATTATATGTCATCTTGGGTAGAGGTGCAAGTGTAGAGACCCAAGGCAGGCAGCATGGGGTGTTCTGCCCAGAACAGCTTTAGGAGAGGAGACAAAAAGTCTGTGATGGAAGGAAGTGTGGAGGGCTCTGCAGGTTTAGTAGGAATGCTGTCTTGGAAGACAATAGCTGTATAGCGGAATGAGCCTGAATATGCAAAACTTGGCTGGTTTTTAAGAAATGTAGGTTAGGCACTTATTAGAGGCTGACTGAATTTTTAGTGTAAATAAGTAATAAACATTAATGTCAGTTCTTATACTTTTAAAGTATTTTTTTCCCCTAAACATTTCTTTCCTACTAATACAGGAAGCAGAGTTTTTTGTTTGGGTAAGCTCTAAAATCACTGATTACTGCTGGGCACAATGTTATATTAAAGGTAGATAAGGTACTTGAACTTATTTGGTTGAGGGGAGACTGAGAACTGTCTGTCTCTGAGATGAATTAAAGGCACGAGGGCTAAGATTTGAGTAATTGTATTCTGAGACTAGAATAAAAAATGGAACTTCTCAGTTAATAGTTATCAGCATTAGACCAAATAGTTTAATGTATGAAAAGAAGGCAGCACCTCGAGAGAGCACTTGGAACTGTAATTGCTTCCATGCTTGTATGTTGAAATTTCAGTTGCTGTAGTCTCCTGGTGCTCCTCCTGAGTCTTCAGCACTGTTTCTTGGGAGAACTTAAGTGTGCAGGGAGACCTTATTGGTGAAAACAAAGATTGATGATTGTTCTTTGATAAATTCAGGAGAGTTCTTGAGTTGGCAATGCCTCTTGTGCTACTTCTGGGTGGAAAGCCATTAACTGATGGATGTCAATATACCATTTTGTGGTATATTGTCAGAGTTGGTCCTGGTGTCTTTAAGGTGATGTTCTTCTGCACATTAGAGTTTTGACTTGTTGCATTCGTTTGAGTAAAAAGTAGTAGAAGTACCCTAGAGAGGAATTTAGTAAATAAACTGCATGAATCACTATGAGCTGTTACTGTAGTAACGCTTACAACGCTTACAAAATTCATGGGATTTAGGTTCATATCTAAGCGACAGTGCACACTTCCAGTAGTTAAAAGGTGTGGAAAAGGTCTGCTGGACTAGAAGAACATAGTGAAATTTCTGAGGTTGCTTGGTGAAATAAGTGCCTTATCAATATATACTTGTTCAGTGGGTAGCTTAATATATTGGGGTTTGGTTTAATATCTTTGTAGCAGGCTTCAAGTTGTATTTCCTAAGTAAAATAGTGCATGTTGAAAGTGATCTCAGGAGGTGATCTGTTCAGACCCCTTTCAGGATTAACTTGGTTCAGGTTGTTCAGGGCCTTTTCCTGTCCTGTTTTTAGTATCCAAGCTGTGGGGGCATTTAGCTGTTGTGATATCCTACTAACCTGTTACTGCAAATAGTTTTTTCCATTTTGTTGTTTTATGTAGCTAACTTTGGACAGAAAAATCTTTCTAACTATGGAAAACAGTGCTGAGGAAAACAAAATTTGATACTTATAGAGGGTTATGTTCTTCGCATGCTGCTTGATGTTAATATGTCACTCACCCCTTAATTATAGCAATCAAATTACCCATCTCCCGTCTCTTCTCCATGTCTCATCCACACATGCCACATTCCAACATGCTACTTGCCTTTGCAAGCAAACAGAAGGCACGTAGCCTGGGTTTTCAGATATCTTGCTCAGTGGGTGGGAAAGGACCTCCCTGCTTGTACAGTCATAGGCTTTGCTCCAGAAATAGTATGTTACAATCCTCTACTGGAGTTACTTCTTTTGTTTGGATCTTACTGGGGTTTAAATCTATGACTTTTCCCACTCTCTGGTTAATAGGTATCATCTTGGAGTTCTGTTACTGAAAGAGCTGTTGCTTTTTAGTGAACTATCTATAATTCTGTGTGTGCAGAAAGGTGTCCAAATATTTGTGAAAAACTTTGAAATCCAGAAATTAGAAGGAAAATCAAACAAGTTAGGCATCTAAGAAGGAGGAGGTGAAAGAAGTCTTTATACTTCAGGTACTTTAAAAGAATGTGCCGTTTGTGCTTCTGAATTTTGTAATATTCTCTAGTTTTTGCAACTTGGCATGTTATCGATGCATTATCTAGCAGAACTGCTAGATAATGGTCAACTCTCCTTGAGAACCAGAGAAGTAGAGTGCTTAATAAAGTATGTTACCCCTTTATTATATGGTCTTACTGTTTTTCTATAGTGCTGCCATGGAGAATCCAGTTAAGGAGATTTGGAAATCATAGAAGAAAGCACTCAAAATGTCATTAAGTCTCTTTAAATGCTTGAGATAAATTACTTTTTAATGAGATCTGCATTAGGTTATGCAGAAAACTGGAGAAAATACTGCATTTTGTCTCACTCTGTTTCTAGACTGTCCACAAAAGAGTCCTTGATGGCAGTAACTAATGGCGTCTCTTGAGGATTCTTGTATATGTAAATTAGCTGTTTGTGCTCTTGAGAAGTTCCTCTCCACGACGCAGAATAGAGAACACTGCAGACTTGTAGGCCTGTGATAGAATTCAAACTGATTCCTGGTAGCTTCTTGGAAAACTTTCCACAATGAAGAATGGCAGAGGATTTCTTTGTACGTTAACATCTGTATTTTACTTAAATCTGTGTTCTAATAAGGAATGAGCACATCTGTCAGTGTGTAAAGATAGCGCTTGTGTGTTGTATACAGAGATTATTTCACAGGCAAATTTACACATGGGAGAATTTTGTATTTGTATTTTTTTCTGCCAGGGAAATAAAGGAGAGGGTTGTTATTAACTCGAATGGACCATTTTTAGGTGATGAAAACGGGATATCCACACAACATTAGTCTACTCATCTTCATGATGTTGAGATAAATACTTGCTGCTTGTGAAGTTTTTTAAGTGTAGAGAGCCTACCGAGTGTGCCATCATGTGAAGAGAACACGAATGAAGTGAATGCCACTGCATGGGTGTAATTGCCAAGAGATGAAGGAATTTACTGTGATTTGTATTAACTGCTTAGCAAAGAAATGTCAGTGTTGCTCAATGGCCATTACTAATGCCATCACTGTAGATAACTTAGGAAAATCTCCTTCAAACCAAACACTATTCTCTTGATCCTCTTTACTAGCTCAGGCTTTTTCCAGATAATCTACATGTAAGAAAAGGCAGCTCATTTGTAGTGTCTGATTTCAGTAGCAGTCATTAAATTAGTTGAAACCATAGGTGGACCTCCTCATCTCCTGTTGAAATGTCCAAATAAAGTTGCTCTATATGTTTTTCCATATGTATCCTACAAAGGATGACACCTTCCTGCCTCTGTGGGTGTTTGGTTTCTGTTTTGGTTTTTGTGAGATTTTATGACCAATGTTTGCCTTGCATTGAAGGACAACAGAAAATATTCCGGCATTAAATGATAGTAGTAGTCCTTGTCATCCTGAGTTTATATGTTGCTGCCATGTTCTTACCTTTGCCCTTTGGTGGAAGACCACTGAATTTGCACTTTATTGTACCTTAGTTTCCCTTGAAACAGCTTTTGGTATTTCAGTATGATGATTGATTTGTAAACTCCTTCCCAGACAGAGTCATTTTGAGAGGGATGTTAATTTTGAAATTTTCCCTTACAATTTATACATTGATTTAAAGTTTTCTGCTGCCTCCTTAATTAATATGATAAATCAAATTTAAATACTTCCTCTTACTGTTTCCACTGTGTTGCATTTTTTTTCTTGGAGTCCTAAAAATGCATCCTGTATAATTAATTTTCACGTATTTGAATTCAGACTGCGTTGTGAAATTCAAACGATCCTATGTTTGGGACCTTATCTGATATTAGCTTTCCTGTGTAAAGTCCTCCTGCTCTGTTGTGGTTTACCACCACCAGATGCTCTTCCTTTCTGTGTGTGTGTGTGCACATGTTGCACGTTGTTCAACCCTTGTCCTTGGGATGCCACATTTAACAGTTCCTCTTTCTGAAGCAGCAAATTTACCAGGTGTCAGATCTTCATCTTATGATTCCTGAGGCTATGTCCCATCAGAAAAATTCATGCTGTTTGTGCCTTCCAGCAGAGCTGGAATTCAAAACTGACTGTCTCGTGTTTTGACTTCCTCAAGAACAGAAGTTCCCAAATGTACAAGTGGAAAATGATGGCATTATGCTCTGTTCAAATAAAGTATAGATGGATTTTCAGCATCTGCTTGAAGTAATCAATGGGAAAGTGTGTTGGTGAAGCCAGCAGATCACTAAACCTTAAATTGCTTGATTATTTTGTTCAGTTTAGTTCTTCTGCTGGTTCCAGAATAGTTTGAAATCTTGCACAAAGTAATGATTATCAGTTAATTATTGCTAAATGTGGGGAAAAATTAATGGGTTCTAATTTTTTCCATCTGTTTAGCCATCTATAATATGATTTCCTTAGATTCACCTTCAGGTAGATATTGTTTCCAAAATGCTTCTCCCTTTCCATTTGTTACTAGCAAGAAGACTTTTCTAACTAATTGCGTTTCGAAGGCAGTAATCTTAAAAAGTGGACAAATTTAGTGTATCAGGGAAAGTATATGTGAGACTGAGTCTCACTTTGATATAGCTGGATATTTTCACCTGGCATACACTGGGAAGCCTATGATAGTCAGCTTTCTCAGGTCACAGAACAGAGATCTCTCTCCATGAAGAATAGCAGGAACAATTTCCGTTCTCCCATTTTCTCAAAGCTTTATGAGAAGAAACTGGCATTTTGTTTATTTAGTTGCTTTGATTTTGTAGAGTGAAAAAGGAAAGAAGTGATGGTTCAATTTTTTTTTTCTTTCATTTATTAGATTAGTCCTGGGCATGCTTTCTACTTTTGCAGAATGTATCATACACATGAAATTTTTACTTGTTATTCAGTGAATAAAGTCTTTTTGTATGTTACAAGTTTAATTCCTCCTTCAGATAACATGTTTTGTGAAATGCTTTTTCTTTTTTCTTACCGTCTGTAGGTTCCTTCAGAGAAATCAGAATCCTTTGCATCCATGTTGAGGCGCTCTCCTTTAATTCAGATGGGGCCTGCCAAAGATAAAATTGTCTTTGGTCAAATATTCCATGTTGTAGAAGATGATCTTTACATAGATTTTGGTGGCAAGTTTCACTGTGTGTGCAAAAGACCAGAAGTTGATGGAAAGTAAGTAATAACGTTACGGTAGGTGATTAACATGTGTGAATGACACACTGAAATGCTTAGCCAAAGGGAGTTGACCATCTTCTGGACTAAGCTTAGATAGATTGTATGAATCCTGTGGTCTAAATTGTGGAAGATAACATATTGTGCAGAATGAAAGTATGATCGCAAACAGATCTGTGTAGCTCAGACATCATTGTCTGGAATGCATGTTCCTTTGAACATTTGCTTTATTGCCATCTACATTATTCCACCTTATGATGGGCAAAGGAAGTTACTGTATTTTGTCACTGAAGAAAAGAGAAATAATTATCATCAGAGTTGTTAAAACCAACAGTGTTTATTGAAATCCTTGGGAATTTTGTGGATGTGGAAATTTAATCCCATGTAAATTGCTTTTACATAGATAGCAGGAGCTATCTATGCTAAGTATATATGTGTGAGGTGATGTACTGGGGAGTTGACACATTATTTGTGATAATACAGTTCATAGCAGATGATCAGTACTAATGTGATCAAATATTCCATATTGTAGCAGGTGATTTTATATAGATTTTGGCATAAAGTTTCACTGTGTCCTGAAGTAGAACAACTGTGGTGGTACTAGAACAGCTGCACTCGAGAATACAGTAGTTAGAGAGCTAAAACACGAGGAAGGAAGGAATTCTAGTGGAAATAGTATTCATAAACTTCCTTGACTGTCTTTAGCACCTATGATTATGTATTATTCAAAGATCTCTTGTCTAATTAATTTGTCTCCGGGTTGCTTTAGCACCTAGTTTTTAATACGTAGGCAAAATAACATATTTGTGAATTCATAGCATCAGAATATTTTAGTCCATCTCTTTTCCCTCTTTTTTCCCCGGAGAGAGGAGGAACATCTTTATTAATCTGCAGCATCACTGTTTCTAAAACATTAAATATGATTCCTCTGATAATCAGTTCTGAAATAGCCGATTTAACAAAAAGAGATTTAACAAAGATAATCACACATTTGTGTGCAAGTCTGTGATAGTATTTTAGCAGAGCATTTTTGTACTCAACTTCCTTTTTTTGAGAGGTCTATGACTTTCAAAGCAAGTGTGATTGATCTCCCAGGATGAACTGAGTCCTTTGTGCCTGTCACATTTGGCAGCAGATGAAGATTTTCTTAGACAAAGTCTTTTGCTGCTGCTGTAGTGACGAAGCCCTTGTTGCTCTTTGCATCTCTTGTTAATGCTAAATTCAGATGAGCTTTGCCTTTCCCAAAGCCATTCTTGCATGCCTGAGGAGTTCTTCAATATTAATCTCAATCTATGACCATTCATTTTGGTCTTGTGGTAGAGTTCAGACTGAAGCTCCCTATTCAGCTGCAGTAGCCTTCTGCCAGGCCTGCTCAACTTCTGCACCTTAGGAAGGACCCTTCTAGAGCGTTGAGGAATTTGTTCTTGTAGATCAATGACCTCTTCTGTGTACTTTTTCACATCAGGACAGCTTCTTCTCTTCCCTGAATAATCCAAAGTCTACTGTTCTGAAGCCCACATCTTTCTTCTGCCACTTGCCTTTCTCACTTTCCTTCAGTGTTTAATCTCTCATCATTGCAGCCGAGGCTGACAGCAGCTGCCATGTGCCCAAGCAGTTCTTACCTGCCCATGAGTGAACGAGTCCAGCAGAAGACCTGCCCTGCTTGGGCTGTCTGGCACCGCTGGTAAGAAAATGTCACCAGGGCACTCGCTTTGGTTGCTCACTCCACTCTGGGTGTGTTTCTGCTTGAGCAGACATATGGACACTTGAAGTCCCCCATGAGAATCAAGACCTGCAATCGTGAGGTGGTTTCTGACTGTTTGAATGAGGCTTCATCTGATCCTTGGGGTCTGCTGATGCACACTGACTTCTCTTTGGAGGGCAATAGCTGCTTTTGATCACCAGCATAAAGGTCAAACTAGAATATCTTCTACCAAAGCTTGAAAGTAACTGGGTAGAATTTGCAGTGTGTATTTAGATCTGTACCAGCTTACACTGGTGACTGCAGGAAGGTTTTTGTTACCGTTATTTCTGTTAATTCACTTGCTGACAGAAGTGACTGTATCATCCTATTGTATGTGCATGTAATCAGTAGAACTGATTTTGCTTGCAAAATGTTTATTGTTAGTGCCAAGATGAAAAATAGGCATTTTAATTTACAGATAACAGATGATTTCTTGAAGGCCATCAGTTCAGGACAGAAGAATCAGATTTAATCTTCAAACATGGAAATTCATTATACCATTTTTGTGAAGTCAGTCTTCAGAACATGGTTCTTTTAGTACCTGTATTCTGATACTGATTTTCAGTTTTATTGTACTGTCTTTTCAGGTGTTTTTGGCAACACCTCCAAAATATTAGTTTAGCATCTTTAAAGGGAAAAACCTTCTCTTGCCATTTATGTAAGGAAGTATCTTATGAGGACGTGTGCTTTTGATATTTCCTTGGTCATTAGGCTTTTTTCTCAACAGAAGTCAACAATTTTCAAGATACTATAATAAAATTTTCTTTCTCCTCTATGTCCTGTGTTCGTTGAAAGTGCTGCAGGTTACTTGAAAAGAATCAAAAAGCCAGCAAGAGGTTCTCGTCTGTAAAACTTGTTATCTTAAACTGCTCAGTCCTAACAGTTGTGGTTTCTTGGAATGTCCATGTGAAAGACCCTGTAGTGCTACCACCATGTGGCCATAAAAAAGGATTCCACCCTAAAGACTGTCTTGGGTAGAAATGCAACTATGAAAAAAGGTGTCCCTCACTTGGAAAATTTGAAGTAGCTCCATAAATACATTTTTTCCATCAGTTCTACTAAAAGAAATGTCAACCTTTAAAACAAACAACAAGCAAACAAACAAACCACCACAAACTTTAAGTAAAAGAAACCTTACAACAGTAATGATGCAAAATTTAAATTGAATAAGCATTTGAAGAATCTGCTAGCTGTTTTTGTTTGGTTCTCATTGATTGTTCTCCTTCTTCGGGAAAGCTGTTTCATAGAATTGCTATCAGCATTGATGGTATTGAGACTGGAAGAATACATCAGCTTAGTTAGACATGAAACATATTGTTGGTAAAATTTCACTGGGGTCAGGCAAGAGTGTATTTGATTATACATATCAACAGTGTTTTATTTTGGATTTATTTAATGTGTCAGGAGTATTTATTGTCATTACAAGTTCAAAATCTCATGTAATATATGCTGGACTTATTAAATATATACTATAATTAGTAAAAACATGTTTCTTGATACACTTTGACTTAAATGCTGTATTAAATTTGCATTTTTTGCTAAGAGCATAGCAATTCCATTAAGTATCCAAAGTTTATACAAATGAGAAAGCATCTGTATGAAAGTAAGGTTGCTCTTCAGCTATGGGAAGAAAGTGGTATATTTTTTGCTTTCTTTTGACATGCAGAGGAAATGAAGTCCTAAAGAAGAAAATATCTGTCTTATATCTCCAAATGAGCAACAATTTAATCCATGGAAAAAAGGTGCTGTTACAACTTGCTTCTGCCATTATCAGATGGAATTCCTAAGAAGCAGAAAATATGGGAAGGGATTGTGCTGACACTGCCTCTTGCATGGTCTGCACCTGTACTCGTAATGACCAACTCCCATCAAAAGCACAATGGCTTTCAGCAATTTTCTAAAATGTAGAATTGCAGGACCAGCTTCCAAAGAGGATTAAACTGCACCTCTCCATGCCAGTGTAATGAAACTTTATTTTCAAAGACTGCTGTAACCCTCCAGCAACAGTATTATCAGGCTGTAGGATCAGAAAGATACTTCCTTTATGCTTGAGTATGCAGCTGGTGCAGGGATTTCCAGTATATCCTGTGGCGATTTTACTTGACACCTTTTATACAGTGTGTATTTGCCAAACTTAAATAGTAGAGAAGGGAAGAAATCATTTGATGCCGGTTGTGATTTAGAACATGACAGCTTAATGAGCATCATAAAATATTACCTAATTCTGTTTCTGCAAATTGTATCAAAATATTTACTCTGTTTGAATGACTGCCAAGGTGAATTTTATTTGGGAAACATTTTAAATTCTTCTCTTTGTGCTATTTTAAAAATATTTTGTTGATAATGGCGGAGGGGAATCCAATTTAAAATAATATATCTTTTTAGATTAGGTAACATGAATAAAGCTGGTTGTTTTCTGGCATATTCATTTTATTAAGGCAGTCTTAAATTTAAGTTGATACTGACATAAAAGAACTTGTAAGACTAAAAAAAAATCAATTTCTAAAAAACCAAATAGAGGTCCATGGAGAGAAATGCTCTTCAGGGAAAGGATTTCAATAAGACACCATTTGGTTTACTTCCAGTTTGTGTAGTAAACAAAGTCACTGTGTGTTAAGCTGGAGGGTGATTTTGGATTTAACTACTCCATTTTGATGCCATATGAATATGCTTCTTGCACACTGAGTGCATCTCAACCAGACTGAGCTGCCTCGCACAAAGCATCTTGCTCTGGGTGTGTGGCAAAGATACCTGCACAAGGTGTCAGTGTGGTAAATTCACTCTTTGCTTCCTGAACCCTTGTTTCCCTGGCTGTTACATATGTAATGGTGCAAGATTACTATGGAAAGGTTTAGAGAGATGATGTTGAAGCCATAACCTTTCTAACTTTTCTTCAAAATTAAATGGAGACCAGGCAATTGGCAGGGGGCTGGACTGTTAGAGAGAGCCAGCATCCAGCTCCCATCCCCAAAGCCTTTGCTCTTTCTTTGCCAGAGGAATCACAAGCATCAAATTCATGTTTAATCTGATGTCTGTGACTAACTGGGAGCAAAGTCTCCGAGAGAGGTAATGGGCCACTGCAGGATACATATCTGGTGGCAGCGGAGAGACTTAACGATGGTTTCCTTAGAGTATGTATTTCTTCCCTGTCCTGTACTGCTGCTGACTGCAGTGGTGCTACTCTGGCAGTCTGGCACATCCTACAGCTTTCATGTCAAGCTTCCATCAATGTTGATGGAACTGTTAAAAAAAAAAAGAGGTAATGTGATATATAAAGGAAACATATCTTGCTGCAGCAGTGCGGGTTTTAGTTGTACATGTTTGTTTTTACAGTGGTCTACTTCCTTCTTGCTGTCTGTTGCCAGCAAAACAGCATTTATCTGTAATGTGTAATTCTTGAGCGGAAAGAAGGTAATTGCTAACCAGAAGTACAAGTGATACAATAAATGGTGCTTTTGCAAGTACGATTTTCATACTCGTGCAGATGCAGAAGAAAACCGGTCATAAGAAAGAGACTGGAAACCTATAAACACTTAGTAGCTATAGGTTAGATTTTTTATTTTTAAAATTATAAATGCATGCTGAAGTTACTGATAAAATGCACATGATGCTGGGTTAGTGTCCAAAATTCCTTCTGATTTTTGTGATGTAGACTTGCGTAGAAAAGGCTCAAAGACCTCTGAGGGATATTTTTTTAACACACACTTTTGGTAAGCTCATTCCCATGAACACAGTAACTATACTAGTAGAATTTTCTCATTCTGTCTGTGTGTTCAAGTTGTTGCTGGTAGCTCGTTGGTGTTAAACCAGACGTTTCTTCCTTCCCTGCTTCCCTTCTGTTAGGTTTTCATTCCCAGCAGGTCAAACTTTTTCTTACAAGTTTGCCTAGTAGTAACCATACTGTAGAAAAGCTCTTATAAGAAGATGAAGAAAATGTGTAACCAGCCTGTTACAGGGAATGCATTATCTTCCTTCCTTCTGTCATCATTTTCTGCCATTGCCTCATTCATGTGCTCCATTCCTAACTATTTGTACCCCTTTCAGCTTCATTCTCTGTATTCTTTTTTCAATATTGATTGTTAATATGTATTTCCAATATAAATATAACATAGATTTCTAACTAATTACAGTTTTATATTATTATATCTGTATTATAGAAGTTAGTAAGTCTTTTTTAGCTTACATATTATTGGTCAGCTTTTTACCAATATTTTACCACTGAACTGTTAGAATTTGCAGTTCTGTTGTGTCTTCTTAGCAGTCACCATGTTTTAGAGGTGGCTGTATTGCAGCAGTATATGATATGTACCTTCTATTAATACTTTTGGAAAGTTTTATAAATAATTTTTGCTCATTTATACATAATTAAAATAGAAATTACAAAACTTACTAAAATGCCTATTTATATAATCTTATTTAGTTAACATCAATAGTTACCTGTCCTTTCACACAAAATTTTCCCTTTGCTTTTGTAATCAGCTCTGATTTTTGTTGTTGTTTCTTTGTTTGTTTGTTTTTGGGGAGGATTTCTTGCCTGTCAAAAAAAAAAGTAGTGACCTAAGTAAGCAACTTTGGAGAACATGTAAGTTTATATGACTGTGATTTCCTTTGTGCCTGTAATGTCACATGGTTTACATGTATCAGTGCCATGTTGCTGACATTTGTAATACTAAATAGCTATCTGAAATCAAAGCAATCTTCATACTTCTCTGCTCTGTCCTCACCCTCCTTGGCTTCCAAGTTGTCCTACCTGTCAGATAAGCACCTGCTTATTGGAGGGCAAAGTTCCCCTGCATTTTGAAAGATGAACTTAGACTGTGTTATGATTTTTGAATTGTTGAATAATTATGACCTGCTCAAATTTGCTGAAGTATAAAACGAAGTATGCACATACATTTTTCTGAATCTCTTCCAGTTTGTATCTTTTCTGGAAAACATAACCAGACAGCTGGTCTCCACACAGTGAAGACCAGTCTCTTTCTCTGATTAAAATTACGAAAATGTCATGTTGAAATTCTCTAAGGACCAAGGTGGTTTGCACTAGTCATCAGCAAACTTGGGTTTTGGCACTCTGCTCAGCCTTTGGTTTCCAACTTTACCCAAATGGGTAAGGGAGAAATGGGAAGCAGGACTGATGATGTCGTGTTCCCACATACAAACATTGCAATTTAAAAAGGAAGCCTTATTGTTTATATTGAAGAGGGCTAAATTCAAGGAGGTGGCAGGAGCTCCCTTTTCTACAAAGCTTCCGTATAGTGCAATTCACCATCGCTGGGAGCCCAAACAATGCACACGGTGCCACTCTGTCTGCTCTCGAACAATTTCAGCTAGCTTTTTTTAAAACAGACATGAAGAATAGTCCTGTGATTGCAAACTTGGTCTGTGTGCTGCAGCAATAACCTCCAACTTATTTATAGCGTTTTGGAAATTATAGCATTTTTATCCCCTATGGACACAGCTTATTATTTGCTTGGTTTTTTACAATTGTGACTGTTTTTGCCACCCACTGTATATCATTCTTCAGTGGTTATTTTCAACCACAAATGGAGGTGTTGGCTTTGTGTGGTTCTGTAATACACAAGACCATGCTTCCAGAGTTCCCGGAGCCCAGAGTCTGTAAACATTTTTTTGGACTACACAGTAAGTTTTTCATCTCAGATAGGTACTTTAGAGTTTAGTTAATGTACTGATACTATGACAGGTGTTGGTTATAAAAAGTGCAACTAATCCATATTAACGAGGCACCCTGCACAGCATTTGGTACAGAATATACAGCGTAGACCTAGGATTTTTTCATCTTGGTTTTTGCTTCTGTCATTAGTTTAAGGTAGCAGAGAGTTATGGGATCTGATGACCTTTGGAAGAAAAAAACCTCACAAAGCTAGTAGCGTTTCCTGGTAAAAACATTGTGCCAGCTCTGTCTTCCCAGGGCATCATGATAAATGGGAAATGGAATATGCTGTGTAAAACATCTTGGGAGAACAAAGCAGTCCATAGGTGGCCTGGAGCTTTTTTGGCAATGTCAACATCTGTAAATACTTTTTAAGCCACACTTTTTCTCATATGTGGACGTGCACACATACACGAGGAAAAAAAAAGGCTTGGGAAACTTAGTACTACATTGGAATGCTTGAGTATTGTCCATATGTCCATATTGTCCATAGGAGAAGAGTAGGTTAACTCTCTCTTTTCCTCTAATCCAGGTGCTAGCTGTCAAGAACTGCGGAAACTAGAATTATGAAGTCATGATTTGGCAGAAGAATTAAAATTGTTTCTAGTATTTTGCTCTGAGATTGATGAGAATAAATGGCTTGAATCTCTGTGTGCATCTTATTTGAAAATTTACCCCCCACACACCTTTGAGAAAACCTTGCTGTTAGCACACAGGGAGGAGCTCTCTCACTTAAATAGTCCTAGTAAAGTATAATTAATTTCCTCAATAGCTAGACAAGGCTCAAGAAGCCTCAGTCATTACAGATACAAAAGATTATGAAAACTCTAACGCTCCTCAACATGTTTTGCTGATCAGAGACTCTGGATGCTAGTGGATGTGATAGGGTCATGCCAGTTTTACAGGCATGTGGTACTTTTCAGGGGTACAGAGAACTGTACATTACTAAATCACAGAGCAAGTTGCACATGTTTCTGGCTGAAAGTCTGGTCAGTTTGACCTGTACCTGTAACAGAGGTAAGGGTTAGATGAAAAAGCAGCCGGGGTTATTGAAGCAGTGTAACTGCTTTTATTAGGTTGGGTGTAACTGTGTGCTAAACCCTCTTCTTAGCATAACGAGTTGCGCTGCAGTGCTGTGCTGATGTGGCCTTTGATTTCAGTTTGGGAGCCAGCTTGGTGTAAACTAGCTCATAGGCTCTTCATGGCAATCCTTTGAGAAGTGTAAACTTGCCCAAAGCCAGAAGCTATTTAGTTTCTAGGTTGAGAAACTGAATTAATGATGTTTTGGACCAAATGTGAATTATAAAGCCCTCATATAACATAGATCTTACTCAGGAAAATTAATGCTATCATATAACCATGGAGTGGTAATTATTCACCCCTCTGGAACAGTTTCAGTAAAGTGAGTCTGAGAAGGGAATTAACACAGCTAGGGAAAGACTGCAGGTAATAAATATCAACCTCGAGCTCTTCAGAAGGCATGAGTCAGGCCTCCCATGAATCATGATTTTAAAGTTGGTTTTATTTTTTGGTTTATGTCTTTTTGTGTTATTTAGTCTCTTAGTTCATATCACTTTTTTTTTTTTACTTGGCAGAATGGGAATTTTTAATTAAAACAATTTTTTTTTTAAAAAAGACTATTGATCTTCTTGTGTTACCATATAACTATAAGAACCAAGACTTTAAGATACTAAATGTCAGAAAGATTATTAAATTGTTAATATTAGCAAGGCTAGAGATGTTGTACAGAATTATTTCACTGGTAATCCTTCTCAGTCTGCTATATAATACGAATATTACTCAGGCTGGAGGCTGGTAACTAACTGTGTACCACAGGGGTCAATACTGGGTCAAGTTCTGTTAAACATCTTCATTAGTGACCTCAGTGATGGGACAGAGTGCACCTTCAGCAAGTTATCCTGGAGTACAAAACTCAGAGAAGTTGTTACATGGGGTAATTGTGCTTCTGTCTGGAGTGACTTTGACAGGCTGGAGAAATGGTCTGAGAGGAACCTCCTGAAGTTCAACACAGACAAGTGCCAAGTCCTTGCTGTGGGAAGGTACAGCCCCAGGCACCAGTTCATGCTGGGGCCACCTGGCTGCAAAGCACCTTGGCAGAAAAGGCCCAGGGGGTCCTGGTGGACACCGAGTTGAACATGAAGCAACTGAGCCTTTGTGGCAAAGAAGCTGAATGGTGTTCTGGATCGCATTAGACAAGAAGGTGGCAGGACGCGATCCTTCTCTTCCACTCAGCCTCGGTGAGGCCAGACGTGGAGTGATGTGTCCAGTTTTGGGCTCCCCAGTTCAAGACAAAGTCTAGTGAAGGGCCCCTAAGATGATGAAGGGACTGGAGCATCTCTCCAATGAGGAAAGACTGTTCATCTTGGAAAAGAGAAGACTCAGAGGGATCATCTCATCAATGTGTATAAACACCTGAAGGGAGGGGGCAAAGGATACAGAGCCAGGCTCTTATCAATAGTGCCCAGTGACAGGACAAGGGGCAATGGGCACACACCAAAACACAGGAGGCTCCCTCTGAACCTCAGGAAACAGTTTTACACTGTGAGGGTGACTGAATGCTGGCATAGGTTACAGGTTGCCCAGGGAGGTTGTGAAATCTCCAGCCTTGGAGATACTTAAAAGCTGTTTGTGGCCATTGATGATTTATTTAGTCATGCATTTTTATTTGAAGTCACTGGTTGGTACAGAGGGATGTCTCATCAGAGGGAGAAGTGGGTGTTGACTGCCACTTGGAATAGGCCCAAAAGACTGATAAAATTAATTCTGTTACTCCTACACACCAAACCCTTGACAGATGCTTTTCTTCCCCTGATGCTTTCTGTAACTCCTTGTCAGCCTGTTTAGATTCCGTTATCCAACCAGGGCACAAAAGCAGGTAAATTCCTACAAAGCAAGGTAAGCCTTTTAAGGCTGGGTGTTGCTAAACTGTGTAGGGGATTCAAATCAATTAAAAACTCAGGGCGTTTAGAGGCAAAGATAAATAACATTTTATTACATGTCTGTTATTTAGGACTAATTTATTTTCCTTTTCTGTTCACTATTATGCTAACAAAACCAACATTCCTTGTTGCCTCTCTTCACGTGCGCTTGTCTGGAGCAAGGGTGGGAATAGCAAATGAGTATAATTTGTGAATCAAATGTTTTGGAGGAAGAAATAGAGGTAATAGAACTAAAGCATCACTTAGGTTGTATGTAATTGCTCTTACTGAGTGAGGAGCATTTGGTAACACAGTCCTTGCTATTGTATTTGCTTGCCTGATTTTTCTTAAATTTTCAAGATTAAATTTAAAATTCCAGGCATTGTTGCTGTTGTGTTGGAAGAACCGCAGTGTAAGTAAAGACTCGTACATTTAAAGAGAAAAAAGGGGAAAGTGTTCTAAGAGCATTCAGTAGCTGTTAAAACTTGCCTTAATAGATTTTGGAGTCTGTGTGTGGTCACTGCTGCCATGGCTCTGTCAGCATTTTAAGCATGATAACAGCCAAGCAGGGATGCAGATGTCTGTCTCTTTATGAACTTGCTGAACATAGTTTATGAGCACTGAAATACGAAGTATGCTGATAGCCAATCATGCGGTGTTTTTCATACAAAACCAAAGTTCTTTTTCCTTCTGTGATAGCTGTCAAGAGAGGCAAATTTTCTGTTTTCCCATCTTAGCAATTTACAACAATTTATTTTTTTGTACAAAGAACTTAAAATCCAGTCACCCAACTTGGGTGAGAAATAACACCTCCCCGCCCCCAGTCCTCCAGATCCTGAAGGGATTGTTCTGAAAAATTCCGAAGGTCTATTTTAAATAATCTGCTTTGAGACTTGGCAGGCTCTGATCACATGGCAAAGTGCACATAATGTGGTCACACACTGTGTGAGCATGTACCCAGTTAACCGAGAAATTGAGATACGATTCTAAAGGCAGAGAAATAACCATTGGGTACAATGAAAAATGCTGATCACTTATTAGTGTTTGGTGACTTTTCATTAGTAGGATAGAGGAAAAGGGCTTAAGCAATTTTTCTTTGATTAATGATCTTATTAGAAGGAATGAGGGATTGTGTACGTGTTCTCTGTGAAACCTCTTGTTCTTTATTTTCATAGTAGCTGGCGTGCTCCTGCAAAGGCAGTGAGATCTTATTGAACAAGTTGCATGGTTCCTATAAAACTATATAAAGCATTTCTTCATGGAAATGCACAACACACATTTAACCTGTCTGAAATCTTCTGGAAGTAATGGAGTGTTAGTTTAAATTTTAAAATGTAAAGAAATTCTGATCTACTACAGCATGAAATCACAATCAGACTTTTCAGGTCTTTTCCATGCATCATAAGGAAATGTAAGTAGCGTACAAGTTTAATTTATTTGCAATTTGTACTCATTAACTTCAAGTATTAACATAGAGATCCTAATCTCAGTGGTAATTATAATTTGGTTGCTAATCTGTCCTTCCACTTAGGGAGTTCACTGACTTCTTTTCCTATGACTTTATACATTTGAAGTTACCTAAAGGTGTTTTAATCTTTCAGATCAAGTAGTGCCTGCACCACCTCACTCATCTTTGGGTCCCCGGTCTATTACCTCCTACGTACTAGATTTTGCTCCCCCCGAGCCTTTCAAGACTGTTCTTGGCAGCTGGCTTGACAGGGCTGCTGGAGACGAGACTGAAATGCACTCTGCTTCCTCCACACAGAGCTCAGTAAACAAGCTGTGGTCCTCTGCTTGGCAGGAGGCAGAGCTGCCGCTGCTGCCAGCCTGGGAGGGGGATGCAGAGCAGTAGTGATGCGTGGCAGCAAATAAAATACCCCTTTCTGGGACTTTTGATGAGTTGAGTCACATATTGGTCTAATATGAAGGTTTGTGAAATATTTATCTGCTTCTGCAAGATGTATTAAGAGTATGCTAAGCATGTACACACCAGTGGTGCACTTAGCTAAAATTAAATTATAGGAAGTGAGTGAAAAGGAATAATGTGTGGAGTAGGTTAGGCTAGGTTTAACTTGCTAAGCAGTAATTTAAACTTAAAAAGAATAAAAATGAAAAGGAGGTTTGAGGTGATTTGTCAAAGAATGGTTTGTGTTGAGAGGAATATTAAAAATCATCTAGTTTCGACACCCCCACTGCCCATGGGTGGCGACACCTTCCACTGGACCAGGTTGCACAGAGCTCCATCCAGCTGGGCCTTGAACACCTCCAGGGATGAGGCATCTACAACTTTTCTGGGCAACCTGGTCCAGTGTCTCACCATCCTCTGATTATTTCCATGACCTTTCTGTGGACTCACTCCAACAGCCCATGTCCTTCTTACGCTGGCAGCACAAGAACTGGGTGCACTATTCCACATGGGGGTCTCATGAGGTCTCAGAGTAGAGGGGGAGAATCACTTCCCTCAAGCTGGTCACACCTCTTTTGATGCAGCCCGGAACACAGTTGGCTTTCTGGACTGCAGGTGCACATTGCTGGGTCGTATTGAGCTTCTTGTCCACCAGTACTGCCAAATCCTTCCTCTCAGAGCAGTTCTCAATCCATTCTCTGCCCAGCCTGTACTTGGGCTTGGAATTGCCTGACCCACATGCAGGACCTTGCACTTGTCCTTGTTGGCCTTTGTGAGATTCACATGGGCTCATCTCTCAAGCCTGTGAAGGTCCCTCTGGATGGTATCCCCTCCATCCAGTGTGTTGACTGCATCACACAGCTTTGTGTTGTCAGCAGACTTGCTGACAGTGCACTCAGTCTCACTGCCAATGGCACCAACAAAGATGTTAAACAGTGCTTTTGCAATACTGACTCCTGGGGAACACCACTTGTCATCAGTCTCCACTTGGACACTGAGCTGTTGACTGCAACTCTCTGAGTGTGACCACCCAGACAGTTCTTTATCCACTGAGTGGCACATCCATCAAATCTATGCCCCTCCGGTTTAAAGACAAGGTTGTCATGTGAGACAGTGCCAAATGCTTTGCACAAGTCCAGGTACATGACATCAGTTGTTTTGCCCTTATCCACCAACACTGTGAGCCCAATGTAGAAGATCACCAAATTTGTCAGGCACAGTTTGCACTTAGTGAAGGCATATTGGCTGTCAAAAATCACCTCCTTATTTTCTATATGCCTCAGCATAGTTTCCACAGGGAGCTGCTCTATGATTTTTGAGGGCACTTAGGTGAGACTGGCTGGCCTGTAGTTCACCAAGTCTTCGGGTTTTCCTTTTTAAAAAATGGGTGTTACGTTTCCCCTTCTTCACTGGACTGCCACAACTTTTCAAATATGATGCATAGTGGTATAGCCTCTTAATCCACTCAGGACCCATGAATTTATGTCATGAGGTCCCATGGACTTGTGCACCTTCATGTTCCTAAAATTTCCATGAAATTTTGAGGTCTTGAACCTTATCTTCTCCTTCATTGGTTCTTCATTCTCCCAGTCCCTAGGTTTGCCTTCTGTGACTTGGTGGTGTGGCTGGTGCAGTTACTGGTGAAGACTGAGGCAAAAAAAGTAAATTGGATACTTCAGCCTTCTCCATATCCCAGGTAACCAGGTCTCCTGGTTCAATCTGAAGAGGGTGCATATTTTCCCTCGTCTTCCTCCTATCACACCTATAGAAGCTTTTCTTGTTGGCTGTGACATCCCTGGCCAGATTTAATTCTGTCAGGACTTTGGCTTTCCTAGCCTGATCCCTGGCTGTTTGGACGATTTCTTTGTGTTCCTTCCAAGCTACCTGTCCTTGCTTTCACTCTCCTCTAAGCTTCCTTTTTATTTTTGAGTTTATCCAGGAGTTCCTTGATCATCTGCCCAGGCCTCCTGGTGTTTTTGCCTGAATTCCTCTTTGTTGAGATGCATCCTCTTTATTGGTGATCCTTGAATGTTAACCAGCTTTCTTGGGCCCCTCCTCCCCCCAGGGCTTTATTGCATGGTCCTCTCCAAGCAGATCCCTGAGGAATCCAAAGTTTGTTTTCTTAAGTATAGGCTAGTGAACTTGCTGTGTGCCCTTCCCACTGCCTTAAGGATCTTGAACTCCACTATGTCATGATCACTGCAGCTCAGGCTGTTCTTGAGTTTCACATTCCCCAGCAGTCTCTCCTTGGTGGTGAAAACAAATTCCAGCACAGCACCTCTCCTCATTGGCTCCTCTGTCACTTGGAGAAGGAAGTTATCACCAGTGCGTTCCAAGAACCTCCTGGGTTGTTATGCCCTGGTGTTCTGTCCCTCCAGCAGGTATCCAGGTGGTATCCATGTGACTGTGAGGCTGCTCTTGTCTGTCTGTAGAGGGTTTTATCTGGTTGGTCCTTCTGATCAGGTGACCTGTAGTAGACCTCCACTATAATGTCACCAGTCCCTGCCCTCCCTTTAATCCTGACCCGTAAGCTCTTGGCTGGCTCTTCATCTCTCCCCATTTAGAACTGGTAGAGCGGAGTTTGTCTCCATTTTCTTCTTCCCGTGATAGACCGAACTCAGAAAGTCTTTCTCCCATTCATAATAAAAGAAATAATTGTGCTAGATGTTAATTTTTCCAGCTTTGTTAATCAACCTTTATGAGTATTTTTGTGGCAGGGTATGTAAGAACCCTAATTGTAGTTGAAAGGTAGGGATTTTCCTCCTTTAAAGTGAACTAAAAACTCCATTCAGGAATGTGATGGATCAGATCCCTAGTAAGCTTGCAGGCATACTTTGGCACCTGTACAAATGTTTGCCTACTTTACATGGTCATTGCCAGTATACTCGAGTGCAGTCATAGGTCTTACAGGTAGTGTGCAGAGCAGGCAGGCCTGCCTTATTTAAATAAGATATAAACAGTAGAAATTTCTGTGCTGTCCTAAAATGAAGTATCTGAGAATACTGTAATGCTCTTCATGTATCTTTCAGGTTACGCGCTTTCAATTCGTTTACCAAGAGCGAAAGTCATGGCTTCGAGACTCTCAAAATCTTTCTGATTAGCTCGCACATAATTAAACTTTCAATTTTGGGGTTTAATTATTTTTTCTGGCATTAGACACATCGTTCTTTTAGTAATCTGGAGCTTTCTTCTGTAGCTAGTTAATGTAGTAACATCCCAGGATTTTGAGCTTAAAAGCTAAAATTGAAAGAGCAGTAGAGAGCATGCTACTACTACCTTTGCTATTAGTAATAAAATGAACAATGTTTTTTGTGTTCCATTCATAAAAATGCGTGGATTTGTTTATTCTAAAATGCAATTTTCTTCTCCTTTTTTTTAAATTTTTATTTTAACCAATTCACAGTCTTACACCATATTAAACAGTTCTTTCACTCTGAATTATAATGTATAACTTTTATCTGTAGTATGGGCTGCATGAGTTAAAGAGCAATGCTATTTCTCTTACTAGCTTCATGCTAGTCGTTCAAAAATTTAAACACTTTTTGCAAGCAAAGATTTCTGCATACTTTGTATATGATCTAGTGAAAGATGTCCCCGTCCTCCACAGGGGGCTTGGAACTAGATGATCTTTAAGGTCCCTTCCAAGCCAGGCTATCCTGTGATTCTGTGATATAAAGCGGGTGAAGATAACACTTGTGACATTGTGCTAGAGGGCTACTTTGGTGCTTCATCGTGCTTATAAGGATGGTAATTTAAATAAGAGAAGTGCTGTTTCCCTAAAGGCGAAGTTGACAAAAATCATTGTTTGCAGAGTAACAATAGTCTACATGAAATGGGTTTTTTTTCCTCTGCTAATAGGTAACTAATATAGAGGTGCATGTGCAATTTCATGTATGTGATAAATTTTCCCCGACCCTGTACAATCTAAATGTTGTGTGTTAAATACAGATGTACAACTGGGGTTGTCTTTTATTAGTCTTCTCACTTCCTTAAGCATTTGCAGTGGGGATTTAAAACTACAACTATGTATTTATTGTTACATTTTGGAGGGACATAGAGCTACTGTAATTCCAAATCCCATGCTCAGTTTTCCTTCTTGGTTGAAGTGGCAACCGTGAAATTGTGTCATGGTGGGAGGGAAGGGCGGGAAGGCATACTACTGTGTTTTTTGAAGGAGATAAAATACATTACTTAAAACTACCAGGCTGGCTCCACAGCAGCGACATCGCACGCAGGCTTCGCCCGAGGTCAGGAGCACGATGTGCGCGGCCGAGCGCTGGAGCGGCGGGAGCCGCGTGACCGGCATCTCCAGGCTTCCCGCTGGAGCCATCCAGCGCCCGGGATCCACCGCTGGCTGCCGGGGTGAGCGCGGAGCCATTCTTCCGCCTTCACTTCCTCGGCTCTTTAGCCCCCATTGAGCGTCGAACAGTGGCGCGGGACAAAAGCTGTATACACTGTACAAACAGAGCACTAAAGCGGCAGTACACTGACTCATTCTTCGCTCTGTGTGAGAACTGAGGGGGACTCTATTCACCGCCTTTGTGCCGGTGTCTGTCAACAGCGCTGTTTGAGGCCAGCCCCATTGTCCCGGCCAATGTTTCTTATTGACCCGAGTCTGTGCCCGCAATGTTCCCAGGGTCGAAGTTGCGAGCGAGAGAATGTTTGAAAAGGGGTAATCGTAGGCTAAATGCGTTTTGCTGCATTGTCGTCTGACCTATTAAATCTAAACTGCGGTCCGCGTTCATGCAAACAGGTAATTATGTAGTCACAGCTGCGGCCATTGACATCTGGTTACCGCCCCGTGGAAAAAGGGGATGGGGTGCTCGCTTCTCCCTCCAGGCTCTCAAGCGCTGAACTTTAATGATATTAACTGAAAATAGAGGGTGGATTAGCGAGACTGACAGGTCAACAAGGTGGATACTTTATCCATGTAGGCAGAAATTAGTCCGAATGCAGTTATTTGGGTATTTCTGCTACATTATGCATCAGATTTTTCCCATAGCTGCAGGCTTTGCTGTTATTATTTAGGGTTTTTAGATCTGGAGAAGCTGCAAAATACTTCTTCTGTCATGCTGTTGTGCAGTACAGTTCTGTAAATAGCCACCACATTAACTATTTTTTTTTCTAAACTGAGAAACTTACAATGGTTCTGGTCCCCAGAGGAAGAGTTGCCAGGATTTCCAGATAACAAACCTTCATTATCAATAGGTCAGCATTTCAAAACTTAGTGGTAAGTGTACAAGAGCAATAAAACATTCCTGGCCATAAATTATTTTAGGGAACTGCTTTTTCTTTTAATGTACTTTGGAACTTAGGCACATTTGCATGTGAATTAGTCTGACACATCCTCTCTCTCATCCCCTTCTGCTCTCCCCCCTTCTGCTGGGAGGGAAGAGATCTCTACATAACACACATAATTATTAAAACAGGCTGATTTTCTGTCCTGTGCAACTTTCAGTGGTTGGGATAGACAACAACCACTATAGAAATTAAGCGAGGGGGTTGCATGGCCCTGGGTGACTTCCATGGCACATCAAAGCTGGGAGCACACTCAGTGCTGGGCAGCCCTGGCTGCAGAGCAGGAGGGGAATGCAGCCAGCTGATAAATCCCTGTTTAAGGGATCTCATGCAGGAATTAATGGTTAGCTGCTTCTCCTTGCATTTGCATTCCTGAGCTGCTCCTTTGGAGTCAATTATTCTGAAGCACTTTTGCAATGTGGAGTGTCATGCAACAGGAGAGTAGGTGCTACATGTTATGGCAAATATATATTTTATATATATATATAAAATCTTCCAGTTATGGGAGGACTGTAATTCCCAAGGGAGTGAAACATTCTTCTTCAAAGGCATGTCCACTGTTACAGAGGAGAGCTGTTTTTTCACTCATGGAGCAGGGAGAGAGAAAAGATGATCAGCTCAGACTCTAGGGAACCTGTTTGTATTGTGGATCTCTAAAAAGGTCTTGTACAGGCATCTGTTATGTAATTAGCTTTTTCTCTTTTTCTGTGGGTTGATTTTTTTTTAGTTGATATCTACCTTTTTCTACTCCTTATAGGCCTCTAGGGAATGGACTGACTTCCTTATGCAAGAAGCAAGGGTAAAACAGTGCAAACTAAAAATATTTCAAGTGTATCCAGAAATGTGTTGGCATTATCATGTTTTTCAGGCAGAGGACAGTAGGGAAAGACCAAGTCCATCTTCCAGCAAAAGACAGTTAAATTACATCTTCACAATTATCTGATTCTGTGGCTGTTGGATATTGACTGCTGTAGGAAGGAATAAATATCCTTAGTGACATTTGTAGGCTATACCCACTATATACAGTCTCTTTGCTGCCTCTGCATCAACACAAATATTTCCAAATTTACAGAAAATTCTGTTTGTGCATTCCCCAGTAGAGATATTAAGTTCGTAAAAATACTAGATAGTCTTAGGACCTCACCTTTGTAGCTTTGTCTTCTAAACCATTTGCCTATTTCTCTGCTTAAAAAAAATATTCAAAATAGAGTATTTCCTTTTCAGCAGCCACTGATTTTTTTCTACTGTAAAGGAAATACCAAGGAATAATGTTTATCTAAAGGACACAATTGTCTAAATCAGTGTTCTCCTCAGCTGTATTATCCGTAGAGTAGACAAATGAGACTGAAGATTTATCCTGTAGAAGTCTGTAAATGCCTTACACTCTTAAAAGTACTTTAATTTTGCAACTAAAAAACCCTGTTCGTCTTCAAATATGAAAAGTCAGGAAGAACTTGAAATTCTCAACAGAGATCAAGAACCTTCCTGGTTAAATTGTGTTTTCCCCTGACCTCAAAAGTAAAACTTGAGCAAACTTTTAATTTGGATACCCCAGTTTTGATGTCATGTGTATCCTGTGATGTCTCAGTTGTAATTCTCCGTGTCTCTTTAGGTTATTTAAAATGAGTTATAAGAACACACTTTTCAAAGTGGCAAAGATGATTTGCCACTTGGATATGTCACTGACTTACTGAAATAGGCATTAACCACTGCAGCACTCTTGTACGTTTGGAAGGTGTGTGGTGGTGTGTAATGAAAGAAAGGTTGAAAACTTAGATGTGGGAATTATTATGTGCTCAGTGGTTTGGAGCAATAAGATAACATCAATGTAATCAGGGCAAACCTTGCATGGTATGTGTAGCTTAGCTTCGTGCTTCAACCAGTAAGGCATTATAGGCAAAGTTCTTACAGTTCTAGACAAAATAAGAGAGCAGTGAATGTAGACTTCTTGGATATGCGCTGCACATGCAATATGTGTACTCAATATCCTGACTTGCACTTGGGGAATAACTTCAGTGTGGGTTCATGAGGTTTTCCCAGAATGAAAAATTCATGACGTTGGTGGTCTAATTAATTTTCTTGAAACAGTGGTAGCTTGCAGAAGTGAAAGGCAAATAACCATAAAGAATTTCAGTTGAAATTAGTAATGAGGGGGGGTTTCTTTTTTTCTTTTTCTTGGAGATGGTAGTACTTGAAATATTTACTATTAAATGGAAAAAAAGATGTGTCTGATCAATGCTTAATAGCTTTTCCTTTATCTTTCACAGTAGCGTGTTCTATTGCCTGAAAAACCTACAGTAATTTATTATACCTTTTAGAGAGAATTCTGCTTGATTTTTGTTTAGAAAGACTTGTCTGTGTGGAGAATTAGATTACGATTAACTTTCAATACATCTCTTTTTCTGTTTTAGTTTAATGTGAATTAGCTTATTTGAGACTATTCACAGTGCAATGGTACTACCCATTGATTGGTACGTGTGCATTGGAAATGGAAATCAATAGGATTCTTCCTGAATCTGATATACTTACTGGTAAAGTCAGCCCTAAATAAGATGTGTAAGTATGCAATTCATATATGATGCATATGTAGCGATAATCTAAATGGGCTTAATTCATGTACCTTTATTAGAAGGAGAATGAAGTGTGAGTCAAAAAGAAAACTGGTTTTTGAGAGAAATTGGTTGGCTTGTTTCGACAAAGGGCCCCAGGATATCATAACCTGTGTGTAAAAACAACAGCACACTTGGCACACATTGCCCCTGCGAGTTCAAAAGAATTGTATGGAAACTGAAATAACCTTTCTAAAAATATATTTGAGGGCATACCTTTTGAGTACTGGAATTAATGTTCTGATAGCACCCAGTGGGACAGGCCTTTTCCAATACATACTGTTTGTGGATTACACATGTAAAGAAAATATAGCATAAGAATGGGCAATACCTGTAGGTAAAGGCTTATCTGTCACCGCTACTCCTTTTAGGATTTGTGTTCATACAGCCTATGGGAAAGGCTTTGTGGTTCTGTGAACTATCCAGCTGAATTATAACATTTTTCCTTACAAAAATTTTCTTCAGGTTTTTAAAGAAGTGCATTTATCTTAGCAGACAACTGGAATGATGCAAAATATTTGAAATTATTCTTACTAAATAAAAAAAAATTAAAAATGTACAGTATCATCTAATACTGAGACAACCTTATGAGCTTGTTCGTGTAACATATGTTGGTTTCTGTGTGTGTCGAAATTAAGAACTCAGGTATTGCTCTCCAGAAATACAGGTATAGGGAGGATCAGATATTTTAGTTGTTAACATACTGTCTAAAGCAAATAATTAAATTTCAGAAAAGGAAAACTTGTCCACAAGCAAGATCAGATCGGTAATGGCTTTGGAAAACAGCTCTGGTTTTCCTGCCACTGGAGCTAATGCACAGTAAGAGCAAAGACGTGGCATTGGCTTACAAATTAACCTCGTTTAGACTCTGTAATATTCAGATTTTTGTTGCCCTGAAGTAAGCAAGGGCTCCATTACAAATGCCTTGTTATACTCTGCAATATGAGGGCAACTGGCTGGTCAACTACATTTTTCTGGTTTTTTTACCTCTTTAAAAGTTGAAACAGTTTGCTTTTTCCTGTTGGTTTTATTGCACATGGACATTTTTCATATTCAAGTTACAATTATTCCCCCCCTCTAGTTCTTAGAATGAAATTAACTTAGTTTGTCTCTCAGTCACCTCGTGACTTATATTGCTTTTCATTAGGGAAGATTTCCATGTACAGACAGGATACAGTGGTTAAAGAGGGTTTTTGAAGAAGAAAATATAGATTACAATTGATGCAAACAGCCTCGACATGGGCTTCCTTTTACCCCCTCTGACTATTGTCACAGCTTCCCTTCATTCAGTTCAGTGGTGGTTGTTCTTTGTGTGAGACCAATAGATAGGATTGATAGATCAGCAAATGTTGTGTTTATGTTTGATCTCTTGTGAAATAAAAATGCAGCTCTGGATTCTTCAGAATTCCTCATTTCCCTTACAGCAACATTGCTGCTCTGCAGCCTTCAAGAATAGAACAAAAAACTATTTGGAGAGTAAAGAATTTTTTACAGGCTGTTCTTGATTAATTTTTTTAAAGGAATTTCTACTCTTTGAAAAATTGAGGTATTTTTCTTCAAAAGAAAATAGGCTTAGCAATACCAAATTCATACATTATTAACTTTTAGAAATGCTGCTAAAAGTCGTGGTGCCAACTGCCTCTTTAATTCATCCTCATTTATAGAATTGGTGAGGTAAAAACGTGAAGGGCTTGGAGACCTCGCAGCACCAGTAATGGCAAAGCTGCTCTGGTATTTTTAGAAAGAATATGCTTATACCTTGGTGTTTCTGGAGAAGGTATGTGCAGCAGAGGGTTAACTCCCTGACACGCTGAAGTGTCTCTTAATTAGCGCTTGGCAAAGAGCCATGGTCAGTAGAAAATATGCAGTGCCTGAGACAGTAGCAGTAACTAGTGGTTTGATCCTCGTGCGAGGTCTCCTGCATTCAGCAGCACTCTCTGCCTGTGCCTACCTGTTGTGGGAAAGCAAGATGCTGCTCAGACCTGAAACAAAGCAGCCAAGCATTTTCCCATGCAGCTTCTCCATTGTAGACTAAAAGAAAGGATGTGGGGATGTGGTGAGGGGGGAGATACCTGTCAATAAAAGCAGTTTTGCACATAATGGCCTGCAGTTGAAGGAAAAGTGAGTTAAAACTGCAGAGCAAATCTGGTTTTGCACACTGTAGACAATGAGTGAAATACTTGCTTTAAAACAGAAAAACGGGAGAATCTGAAGTTTCAGGCAGAGAAGATTTTTTAAAAACATTTATGACCTCTAGTGATGCTTTTGAAATTGAGAATTACTGCATGGCTTTTAAGAATGAGGATGATTTACTTGTAAGACTTATTAATAGATACTTTTTTTCCCAAGATTATGGCCTATTTACAGTCCTGGTGGGAAAAATACAACATCAAGTTGCCCAATTAATCCTATACTATCATAGGATGGATGATACAGATTAAATGGAAAACAAACCACCAACCTTGTTATTTAAACATGAAATAATAGAACTCCTTATAATTTCAGGACTAGGTTGCTTGATTTTACAATGAGAAATACAGAGATACAGACTTGGGATAAAATTGAGCTGATAACATTGTATCTGTAGAGACTCATATTCAGAGAGACAGTAGGGTAGGTACCTTTCTAGCTGGTGTGTCTGTAAAGTGTGTAGAAACACACCCAGAATTTGTAAGACTGCAGTCTTGGAGTCTGTGTGAATATCGAAATGTCCCATACCTGTATGTGAAGAAAAATGTGTTGTAAGTTTGAGGAAGTTTCGGGGGGTATTATCAGTAGTTGAGCTCTTCTATCCCTTACTCAATTTCAGTGGAAATGAAACACCTAAATCCAGTCTGCAAAGGTCTGAAGGTTATCTTCTTTTAGGTGAACAACATCAATAATGCATTGCAGTCTGACTATACAAAACCCAGTGCCAAAAATAGTCTTTACTGGTATTAATATTTAATAAAAAATAACAAGATCGAATAAAAAACACACTTGCGTTTATTTTCAAATCTCCAGATAGACACTATTCACTTCATTGAGACTCTGCAGTACATAGTACATCACATCAGAGAAGACTTGCAGGTCACAGCAGAGTGCAAGTCCTACTTTCTAACTCTACCCTTGCCTGTTGAGTGATAGCAGAGTGTCAAGGCTTGTGTTGGCTGGTGGGTACCATTATGGATCTGTATTAGAAGGTTTTTGTCATATAGGGATAAATCTAAAAAATCAGCGGTGAATTACAATCTGCATTTTTTTCTGGTAAAAACCCACTTGGACTAAAGACTGTAAAGACTGTCTCCTGCTTTATGGTTTCTGCTCCCAAGTTTGACTTTTTGCCTAGGATTAGGCATGACCTCAGAGGAACCCATCAGAACCTTCTGGCAGTAACAGTCTGCCCTACAAAGCAAAAACAGAAGCTGTTCCCATACCTGGTGGCTTCAGATGAGAAGAACCTTCTTTGGGGAGAACATCACCTCTTTAGGTCTTACTGCATGAAGAAGGGTCAACTTTTGCTTGAAAAAGGTGATCTCTCTAAATGTATAGTCAGCCCAGATAGCAAAGGGTTCTGGGTCCTATGGAAGATTTCCCTGTGTGTGTGTCTGAGTGCAGTTTAAGGAATTGAGCTTCTTGGATTTATCCATCTGCATTATGTCTCTGAGACAGCCAACTCTTCTTGTGGAGGCACTGAGTTGTATGGCATGGATAGTTGAAGTGTCTCTTCCCTGTCTGGAGACATGGGTTATTAACTATGACAGTGTCCTTGAGCCTAGATGTGTTTTCTTCTGACCAGCCTGGTCTTGGGTACAGGCAACTACTTTGAAGTTAATTTTATTGCAGAAGTTGGGTGTTTACAGTTTCTGCATATGTTTTCTGGGAGAAATATTTGGATAGTTAGTGATCTGGTCTGCTTTTTCCGATGTTTGTGCAATTATTTTAAGTAGAAATAGAAGAACAAAATCCATACTTAAATTATATTTCTGTAAACTGTTTGCATGTGTGTTTGTTTATTCTAAAGAATGAAACAGGTCTTTGTGAATTTGTATTTAGACACTTATAAAAATAACAGTTTGACCCAGTTGTCTGAGACCAGTTGTTTTATGAGAGAACTTCCGAGGATCAATAAAGATCTACCATGAGAAAATACATATTGGAATTTATAATGAATATTTACAGCAAAAAATTCTGTAGGTAAATTATTTGAAAATTAAGTATATAGCATGTGTTTCACTTATATTTTAAATGTTTAATTCAGCATTTTGTGGACAGAAGAGAAACAGTGCATGTCAGAAGCTTGACACCTGCAAGTGTTTTTGTGACATCTCAGTGGCCTTCTGATAAGCAAATTAGGAAGGAGTTATATATTACATGCACAACTCATTTTAAAACCATAGTGCATGATTACCAGTGGGTAGTTCATTGTCCAAATGAAAAGATTCACTGAGTTTGCTTCTGTGGGACACTGCCTTGGGTTAATGGTAGATACCAGTATTTTCTTTATTGATCAGGGTGATGGAATACTGAGTGTGCTCGTTAAATGTGTAGGTGATGCCCAGCTGAGAGGCTGCTAATCCAGTTTCTAGTTCCTTTAAACTGTAATACAGCTTTAGGTTTGAAAATTAAGTTGACAGGTTGGAGAAGGGGTCTGAAAAAAAATATTGGCAGTCAAAAGGTACAGTTACAAAGTGTTGGACATAGGCAGAGCTGAGGATCTAATGATAGGCAGTGATTCTGCAGAGTAAAACCTTGATATTACTGTAGTTATAAAGCTATATATGAAGAAAGAAAATCGTATGTGTCCACTCCTCCTCCCACTCCAAAAAAAGAAGTAATAAGGAATAACTTTTCTAGATAAATATAAAGGGGCCTTTTTGGTAGATGTTGTTATTTTGATCCACAATGACTTTTTTCACACTTCCCATATTGGTGATCCATACAGCTTCCTTCTCACTCCTCCCTCTCCATCTACAGTTGTCTGAGAAACCAGTGAGTCTGTCCTTTTGCCAAGAGGATTTCTTAGGCTGGGTGGTGGGACAAATCCTCAGGTGTTGTAAAATGTGTTGGGTTGGGAAGATGGCGTTGTCCTGCCTTCATGTTTTTGGGAAGAGCCCCATAGCCACCATCGTCGTGGTGTATCTGTGATATCCTGCAGTCCGGACAGGTAGTCACTGGTCAAAAGACACTTGTGGCCTTTCAGGCTACCCTGTGAGCATGGTTTTAGTTCATTGAAGCACTGATTCTGAGTGTGACCCTCTGCCATGTCAGATAAACGTCAGTCACAATGAGTTTTTGGTGAATAAAGTATGTTATTGAGGGTTTCCCTCAGAATAAAGGATTAGCTATGGAAAAACTCTTAGCTACACCTATTCGGTCACAGGAAATGTACATTTTCTTGGTTGACTCTTCTTGGGTTTGATTGAATTGTTAAATTGTTAAAACAAGTGCTGAGTCAGTTTCATGCATTTTGATAGGTATAAATACATGAAAGGAGTAACAGTTTGTTCAGCGTGCATTTTTCAGTCACTTCTTCAGGTTTTTGTTACTTCAAATGGAAGAGGCAGTACAAGTATAAAAAATTTAAATTGTTTAAAAAATTTAAACCAGTTAAAACAAGGTTGTGTTCCTGGTGAGAAGAAAGAACAATATTTTGCTGAATTACCTTCAGTTTAGATTTAGACTTAATTTTTACATCAGTATTTTTATACCAGTGATTTTTAGAACCTTTTCATTTTTGTTTGAACAACAGAAAATTTCCAGGGCATCTGTGTTTTCCTTTTCAATGACTAAGTTTTTCTTCCAGGTAAGTGTTGAGATTCCTGGTCTTTGAATGTTTTGGTTTAAGTATAAGGGTAGCTTTTAAAGACTTTACTTTCCTTTAATCACATCTGTTTAACTCATGTCTGGGGATATTTGAAAATAATTGAAGTTTTTAAGGTGTTTTGAATGGATGCAGAACACAGAAGTGAGAGGAAGTGAAGGACTTCTCAGCTGAGCTGTTGCATCTGCCCCTCTCCAGCCTGCCTGGGAGCTGATTGCCTACCCCCAGAGCCTCTCATTGTGGTTGCCTGTGGCTTCCTGTGGCAGAAACAAGAACATAAAACCAGCCATTTTGGGTAAGGCAGCAGTACCTCTTGCAGTACCCAGTCTCCAGCAGTAGCCAGTGCTTGGGGAAGGGTTATGGACAGGGCAATAATAGAGCGGTGCTTTTGTTCAGCTTCCAGCTGCTTGTGGCTGGAGGGGCTTCCAGAGCAAGAGGTAGTGTCCTTTAGTTAATAGCCCTTCACTGGTCTCCCCTATTCCAGTAAAACACTCCTTGAGCTTCTGTCAATTTTTTCAGCACCTGCAGTAACTTGTGACAGAGTATCGCAGCCCATGTGATAAATGAAGTTATTTTTTTCTTAGCTTGCCATGCTGGTTTTATTTAATGCCCACTTACTCCTGCATTAGAAGCAACAATGAACCATTTTACTCACTCTGTGTCTTCTGTGATTCAAGACTCAAATGCATTCCTGTTTGTCACACAAACTTGAGGTTTACCAGGGGTCAGGGTCAGGGGGTACTGGTTACATCGTTCAGTCCTTTCTTTTTGAGGCTGAACAGTCCCAGATATTTTTCCACTGTTCTCTACACACTTGGAAGTTCAACTATATCCTTTTACAGGAGAGAGGATAAATAAAGGGAACACCCTTTAAGGCCATTATTTTGTGCAGCCACTTAAAATATTTTCTATTTAGTTTTCTTTTTCTTAGGTAAAAGCAAATGCTCAATTTGGTTTTTGACTGCATCAGAGTCTGAGGCAAATGTTTTCTTTAAAATCATGTCTTGTAACCCCACAATCTTCTTCCTGAGCAATAGAAAGTAGTTTAGTGTGCATATGAAGTCTGGATATGTTTTCCTCAGTGTGCACTGCTTCACACTTACCTATGGTGAATTTCATTTGTCACTTTATATCCCATGCCCACTACTCTGTAAGGTGCTTATGTAGCTCTTTGTGACTAACATTACTTTTATTAATGTAAATAGTATAACCTTCTTACAGATTTTAAGATTTGTATATAGATTGAAGTATTACTTGACTGGTGATTTCCCTTTATTGAGAAAATTAACCATTTTACTCCTGTTTTTATTTATGTCTTTCCCATTCATCAATGTGATGGTTATCATTTTATTCTGTACAGCTTAGTGTGGTGTTCTGTGTGCGGTGGGGTTTTTTTTAATGATCTCCTTGGAAGAGACCCTCTGAAAACCTTTGCAAATTCAAGCAAACTGTTTTGAAGTGATACAGATCAGTAGGTTGGTTCCTTTTCAGCCTCGCACCAAACCATCTAATCCCAGTTACAGAGTCTTTTAGTTTTCCCATTGAAACAGGAGGGAGGAGGGCATCTAATGACTGTCTCTCCTTTCCTTGTAGAAGCTGGAGTGGGTCTTGGAACACCATCTGGACAGACTGTGTTAGTATGACAAAGTAACCAGTACCCTGGGCTAAGGAAAGAGTAAAACGAAATTTGAGGCAAATCAAGTGAGTGGGAAATGAGATAGGTGAAAACTTCAAAGAACACAAATGGGATGCTGGCAGACCCTGCCAGTGTGCTTTAAAAGTAACCTTTTTCTTGGCTCCTGGGCTATTCTTGTCCATGGTTTGAGCAGTGTTGTGTGATACAGGAGTGTTTAGGGAAGCCAGAGAAGCAGTTTCTCTGGGAAATGGGAGTCGTCCCGTTGACTCCACTGGAAGTTTGATTATGCAGCACATCAGAGGTTGTTGGATAAGTGAAACCACCTTGTTTAACCACTGACTGCCAATTTAACTCAGCCTGTCCAATGAGTCCATCTTCTAAAGCTCTGCTCTGTGTTAGCATGTGTACTGGAGTATGTCTGTCTCTCATAGACATGCAAGAGTGCAAATATATATATGCAACTTTTCATTTGCTATTAGCTTTCTAAAAGAACTTAGTGTACAGGGTATTAGAAACTGTCAGTAAGAGACTGACAGTTCAGTTCACAGTTTCACGGTGGGCTCCATGTATGAGATTTTTTTGAAGGTAACTTAAATTAACACTTGGATCAAGTAGAAGGACTCTAGAATATGGCACATCATAAGCTGTGAGGTCAATAATGTTATATCAGTAATATAAATAAATGATAATCACAATTATTATGATGTAGTAAATAAAAATAAATAGCATTCTTAACAGATATCCAGTCTGGAGTAAATTTACTCAGAAGAAATGAGTAAGATTAAAGCAATGAATTCTTTGAAGTCATAAAGCCCAGGTCATCACCTTCGTATTTTTCTGTCTGATTAGTTTTGGGACTATTTTTGGTTCTGTTATGTCTGCTTTCACTTCATTACAGACACAACTTCATCAAATATTAATAGTAAGGGGTGTAGGATAAACCCTTTGTGTCTTGTTTCTTGCTCTTTCTTTCTGGCTTATCAGCAATGAGAGTATTCTGGAACTTATGGTCAACCGCTGCTGCAGAGCCAGCAGATGGAGAGCAAGAACGCTGCTCTGTTTCTATGTGAATATGAAATAAGGAATTCCTATTATTTGATGTGGAAGATGGTTAAAATGTAAAAAAAAACATTCAATACCATGGATAGAAAATGAAGTTTGAGAAGGTTTAATTCTGAAAAGATCCACTCCAGATACCGTGTGTATGCCCACAAAGCAGTTATTTTCTGCCTTTAAGTATTAAATGTAATCAAAACTTTATGACTTTATGGGCAAATTGGCATTTAGTGCATGTAACATGCAATCTAGCAGTGTGGCCAGCGTATCCACGAACAGTTTATTTTAACTTCTTGCCCCCTGCAGCTGATAGAGGGATTTGGTCGCAGAAGTGCTGCTAGTAGGAATGCTTTTGTTTTACCCAGGCTTGAAGTTGTCACCTGTGAGGTGTATATTGGCAAATGATTATAGTTATGAGAGTAGCAGTACAGCCTCTCTCTGCAGGCAAACACCTAGGGCAGCTGGCAATATGGCAAGTATCCCATTTTATCAATCAGTCATTTCCCTAACAGCATATCTCCTATTCTGGTACTCCTCTTTTCTTGATTTGAAAATACAACCTCTAGGCATTTTGCAGAAGGTTGCTTTGTAACCAACTTTAACCATAGCAGAAGCATTAATTATATAGTGAACTGTGTGATATGTACTGACAAAAGTATAAAATTTTTCTTCAGTATTCTTAATAATAAATCAAGTAACCTCTAAGAAAATAAAAAGATACATTTTTGCAGTAAAAATTTTGGTTCATGAGAAAAGCATCTTTTATTTCAGGTCATCATGAGGCTGTAAAAAATCTCTGGTTGGAAACAAACAGTCTGTGTACTTACTCAGGATTCTCACTTGTGGCAAGAAAAACTTCTTATTTAAAGGAGCTCATCTGTGCACACTCATGTTATCAAACTTAAAACTTCTTACACAGAGTTTTAATAGGTATTTTGTGGTCTGTTCATAGTAGTGAGCCTTATGTTGTATAGTCAGTGCATCAAGGCTCTGCTGCTCATAGTTTATAAACCTATTCCTTTAAGGTTTTAGTCACTTTGAGTATTAGTTAAGTATGATGGGATAACGGTACCAACTTCACTTTGAGGTTTAAAAGCAGTTTTGCCCACGTCCTTCTGTAGATCAGGGTGGGTGGAGTATTTTTGTTGTATTAGGTCCCATCTCCTGCGCCCTTCACCATGGACGTGCGCACATTCCAGGAATGCCGCGAGAGGCACAGCTAACACCTGTCGCAAGCAATCCGCTCGTTTCTCTCTCTTTTTCCCAGGGGTAAAGTTTCATACAGAATTTTATTTTTACAGTGTTTAAGTCATATCTCATTTGATGAGTTTGCTTCCTAGAAGGAGCCCCAGCTGAAGGAATGCATCTTGCCTTGAAGCACAGAGGTGTGCCACGGGGTGGTTCTCGTGCAGGCACTCTTCGCAGAACCTGTGTCTTGAAAATTTGGGTTTTCACTTGGAAATAAATAACTCCACGTGCTTCAGTGTCAAGAATACCTTTAAATAATAGAAATCTGCCCACTAGAAGATCTCTCATAGATAATAATACCCTGTGTCTTGAAATACTTCTAAGTCCAAGGGATGAATATCTTCTTATACAATGCTGTGTTTCATAAATCAGTGTGCCGATCAAAGGCAAGATTTGATGAGCTCCTGGTAACCTGTTTTACCAAGGCACTTCTAGGTGTTGTTTCCTTAGGGGTGGTCTGATGCCTAGATAAGTGATGGTGCTGTTGCCAAGTGCCCGTTACTTACCTCTCTCCCATTCTCCTGACAGTTGGGAAACTGAGTCTTTGGTTGGCTTGATGCAGTCCCAGAAATTAGCAGGAAAATGCTCTTCACAGGAGGTGGTGGAACTCAAGTGATCTCTTCAATTCCCAGCACTTAGAGGAGGTCTGATGGTTTTGTCATCTAAGTTACATTTGTCATGTACCCTTGAGAAGCAGTAAGAAAGCAGAATGTCTGGAAGTGACTTCAGAAAAAGGCAGTAACCCTGTTTGGCTAGTTTAAGATGTATTTGTTTCTGAGCTCAGACCAGTATCCATCATGACATGACATTTTTTTTGATACCTTGCTCTTGGATATCACAAGTTCTGTGTGAGAATTTAGTGTGGTTGGGACTTTGCTATCTCTAATTAAGTTTGTCTTCACTGAAACCAAATGAGTTGTCCAGTCATGTAATGCCCCATGGTACAAAACCAGGAAATACATGGGCCAAATTTGCCAAAGTTGGATTGAAAACCCTTTAGGCTTGTTCATTTTTTCCTTATGTATTCAAGGTTTCATGGACCTGCTGGAGCAGGTCCAGAGGAGCAGCATGAATATGATCACAGGGCTGCAACATTTCTCCTATGAAGACAGGCTGAGAGAGTAGGGATTATTCAACCTGGAGAAGGGAAGTCTTTGGAGAGACCTTATAGAACCTTCCAGTACTTAAGGGAGGCTACCAGAAGGCTGTAGAGGGACTACAAGAGCATTGATAGAACAAGGAGGAATGGCTTTAGCTCAAGGAGAGTAGATTTGCACTGGATATTAGGAAGAAATTCTTTCCTGTGAGGGTAGTGAGGCACTGGAACAGGTTGTCCAGAGAAGCTGGGGATGCTCCATCCCTGGAAATGTTCAAGGCCAGGCAGCATGAGGCTTTGAGCAACATGGTCTAGTGGAAAGTGTTCCCACCCATGGAAGAGGGATTAGAACTAGATGACCTTTCGGGTCGCTTCCAACCCTGACCTTTCTATGATCCTATGACTGAAGGAGGGAACTTGATGAGTTGTTTAATTAGTGGTGGACAGATGAGCTGATGGTACCAAAGGAAGATTTTGGATACCTGTGGCAAGAACTAGAGCTTGGAGTGAACTGGAAGCAAAACTGTTGAGGCTGTTCTGAGTAATGCTGAGATGATGAGTAATTCTTTAAATTGTATTTTAGTAACTCCTACAAAAAAGTGTCCTTTTTCAGTCTCTCCCTTTCAGAATTAGCTTTCCACAAACAGTCATCATTTTTGCATTCTTGTTTATTTTACAAAAGTAGACAGCTTTAAGGTGCCATGAAGAGCAAAGTGGGATAAATGTATGGTGACGAGAGTATGGTAACCACTGTTAAACCACCTCCTTTATTGATCTTCAGGCAGAACACAGCTGTCTTCAAGTCAACTTAGTAATTTGAGCCATTGTGGACAGATCATACCAAGTTGAATCACTGAGGTTTGTTTGTTTGAATGAATGTATAATTCAAAGGCATTATTCAGGTTTTCCATCTCTCTTGGATCTGTTGTTTGTCAGGTTTTTCACTGACCTAATATTGTATCTGCATTGCATCTTGTTAAAACACTTCAAAAAGGTTGCTTTTTCTCTGCCTTCTGCCTTGTAGTTAAAAAAAATCACACCTTCAAATTAAAGTTATGTTAAATATTGTGCCACATGTTTATGCTTTAGTGACTATAATTTAGTATGCTTAAAGAGGCTCTTTTTCCCTTTTGCTTGTGTTATTGATATACTTTTCTTTATTTTCAGGGGGGAAAAGAATTGATACTGTTGTTAATGACATAAAAGAATTAACATTGTCAAATACCTGCATTTAATTTAATCTGGAAATACCTTTAAATATATCTTTCATACTTCTCGTCCCACGCACTAGGTGGGTGCAGGTTTTCTGCCTGCAGTTTGACTAGAGGACATTGGGTTTCATCTCGATCTGGGCTTGAGCCTGTCAAAAACTGAGCTCACAGGCAGCTCCTTCTCACCAGGAGCAGGGATGTGCATACACGAGTGCCATGCAGTGTGTATCCAGAGTGACAGTAAAAAAAATACAAGGGAGAAAAAAAGAAAAAAAAAGAGAATAAAAAAAAAGAAGTAAAAAAAGACTGGCTGCAGCCTGCTGAGCACAAGCAGCTGCTGCTCGCTGTCTTGTGCTGTGAGAGCACCTTTCTGACAGGTTCTCAGGCTCGGCTCCGAGGTCAGCACAGGATTAGGATGGGAACCCACTTTGCCTCTCCTGACAGCTGCAGTATTTAGTCACCGTGCGGTGACTTCAGCCCTGTGGCTTCTAAAGAATGTTTAATTAGTTTGCCTGCTATCAAAAATTATCTCAAGCAGAGACACAAACATATGTTGGAATTGAAGAAGACATAGTAGGGGGGGGACGGTGAAGGATGGCATCCAAAATATTAAGAAAAATTTTTTATATAGGCTGTTGCATTTTGAGTCTGATTTTGCATTTGTGTGTTTTAGTGCTTTGTTTATTTATTCAATTTCAACGTATTCAGGATAAAAAGGCAACTGGTGCTGTTTTCACAGACATAGTTTTGATTTTGGGTTTTGATTTATAATCTAAGTGTTGTATCTGGTATTACCATATTCTGCATGGTCTGTGTTTTGGCATGTGGAAGTAAAATTTAAAGTTTTCATAGGTAGTAATCCCAGACTGAAGGGATGCTTTTGTTATACATAATTATTTTTGAAACGTCCCCTGAAACCAACATTTCTCCTCTAATGAAAAAGTATGTTGAAGCAAACAAGTACTCTGCTGTTCTCTCCTGTGGAGTAAGAGCTTGGTGGGAACTTGAGGAGCCTTGGGAAGACACAAGTGCCGTTGTGCGAGGAGAGCCAGCCCGCCTCGCCAGCGCACTGTGAGCACAAGCCAAGTTGAGCAAGTTTGTTATAGATAAAAGCATTGGATCCCTCCTGCTTTCCCCTGGGACTGGCAGCGTCTCGCTGTAAATTGTGACTCCATCACACTCTGAAATACTTCCTGAAAACCCAACTCTTTTCCAAATAGCTTTTAAAACTGCATGAAATGGATCAGCATCCCCTCCTTTGTAAGTTTTCTGTAAGACAACAAACTGCATTTGAAGGTTAAAAGCCTTTTCACTTGCTGAAATGTTTAGCTGCTTGGCTTGTGGTGGAAGTGGGGATGCAGGAGATGAAATGTGGCAGCACCCACTGTGTTTCACGGCCAGGTACAAAATACAACCTGCAGCCACTGCTTCCACTCGGCCAAACCCCATGAGAACAGTGCTCCTGTCCAAGGGCATTTTCCCACCAGGAGGAAAGCTAAGAAGAGGGAGCTAAGGAGAGCTATCTGGCCTGTGGGGTGAGTTGCTGAATATTTAGGTCGAATTAGACCAGCAGATACTGCAGTACAGAAATATACGGATACATGTTCATAGGAACCCTAAAGACGTATGCCCAGCTACCCTGACTGCAGAACCAGTTGGGGTTTTTTTCTGTCCTTTTCTTTTACTTTTTTCTTCCTTTTTTATTGACTGGTCTTAGAAATTTTTTTCCCTACCATTTTAATTGTAACCTCTTCGTGGTATGGATGGTGCCTATGAACCTCAGGCCATATTTATTTAGTGAAAATTGTTCTGAGTTAACATGATCTGTACTTTTTAAACTACATCCTGAGTAGCATCCTGGCCTGTTTTTCATCTTTACTTGTCCTTCCCTCCTGCTGTTTTAAGCTCAACTAATTTTTCATTAAAAATAAATTTGTAGGCTTTTTGGGCCAGGAATTGTATCACCTTGCCTGTTTTCTGCATCCTTGGAATAAAATACCCATTCCTATTTATGATCTTAGGCTCATATGAAGGACTGATGACATTGTAGGGAAACAACCTATTGCATATTCTAGTTTGTACGAATAACTGTCAATAAGATGCGTCTCTGTACAAGTTGTCATATCAACAGTGACAGTGATTTCTGTCACTCAAGAGGAATGTTGTAAATATTAATGAAACATGTTTTTCAACATTCCACTGGTATAATAAACTATTATTCCCATTTTATGAAAAAAAAAAAAAATCACAGCATGGAAATTTGAAGATGCTCATGAACACAGACTTTTTTGGCAGGAGTAGGAAGTAACTGATTTATCATTTCCGTATTTTAACCAGGAGACGTTATTCTTCCTGGCTGAAATTTTATCATAATTGCAAAGGACTCTTCTGATAAATGGCATAAATGTTGCTGTGCCTTCCCAGCATCTGTTTTCTGGCAGTCAGACTGCAGAGCAGCTTGGAACTAGTGAAGCATCTTCCTCTGCTTGTGCCAATTTGCAGAACTGTGATGTAATGGAGGGTGTCAGCAGGATTCTTCTCCTCTGCTTTACAGTGAGAAGAACTCAACACTGGCTTCTTCCTTAGTGTTTAAATGCTTTTTTTTCCTTACTTAATATTTTTAAGAATAAGCTATGAGAGTTGATACCGAGTAACATACTACATAATACTATGTTATTATATCATCGTCCCTCAACCAGTTGCTAGAGTTAAATATTGTTAAATATAATGTAACAAATATACCAAATATTTCTGAATGCTAAGATAGAAATGCTGCATATGGTCCTGTAAACCATATGTTTATGGTTTATTTTTGTATCCAGAACATTCTTATGTTTTGAATTCAAATGTATGGAGAACTGCATGTCTTTTTAAAAAATAAAGGTTTTGCCATAAACTCAGTAGTTATTGTCCATTGTCTACTGTAGTTGTTTAGTGGGCTTTTTCTATTTAAGACTTGTTCATAGGGAAAGGTTCCTATTAAAAATTTAATTTCAGAAAAGTAAAAGCTAAATAAGAGTATTGAACTCTTTAAGAAATTTTTCTCCCAACCTGTTTACAGATTGGAGTTGCCACTTGTAGATTATAATGAAAACAACCTGTATAAAGTAGAACAGTTATTATGCTGTGAATAGAGGAGTAGCAGCTTAAGGCTGTTGTCCTCTCCACAGAGTTCATATTGCTTGTGTACTTGGCTGTAGGGGATTGGCCTGTCTCTGCAGTGCAACTGGGAGTATTTATGGGAAATTTTGCTACCTAGGGCTGCGTATTCTGCTGGCAGCTGTCATTTCAGAGATAGGTGGAACAGTTTTGTTCTTATTTCTTCCCTATTCTGTACATCTTCCAGTTCTACATCAGCCACTCCTCCTGTTGTGACTCTGTTACTGTAGGTATGGTACTCCACTACCTATCTGATGGTAGTCAAATGGAGAGTCTTTAGGAGAGCAGCAGAGTACCTAAAAGCAGGATATTCTAGCCATTATTTCTCTAAACATGACTAAACTAGAGAAAACCCTGAAATGTGCTAAAAATCTCCATATTCTTCAATGGTGTTGATTGAGAGAAATAATTTTTTTCATAGAACTGGTGTGTGTTGATTGTCATGTTAGGAATCTGGTCTTCTGTTTGGAAAATCATAGAATCACAAAATGGTTTGGGTTGGAAGGAACATTACAGATCATCTAGTTCCAACTCCTCTGCCTTGGGCAGGGACACCTTCCACTAGACCGTGTTGCTCAAAGCCCTATCCAACCTGGCCTTGGATCCACAATGTTTCTGGACAACCTGTTGTAGTGTTTCACAGTCCTCATCATAAAATTTTCTTCCTTATGTTCAACTTAAACCTACTCTGTTTCAGTTTAAAACCTTTGGCCCTTTTCCTGTCACTACAGGCTTTGGTAAAAAGTCTGTCCTCATCTTTCCAATAAGCCCCTTTATATGTTGAAAGCTGCAGTGAGGTGTCCCTTGGAGCCTTCTCTTCTCCAGGCTTAACAGCCCCAACTTTTTCACAGCCTTTCTTTGTAGGACAAGTTTTCCACTCCTTCCCTGACAAGTCTATGTCTGTTGTTCTGGGGACCCCAGAGAACTGGATGCATCACTCCAGGTGGGCTCTCAGCAAAGTGGAGTAGTGGGGTAGAATCACCTCCCTCGACATGCTGCCACTGTTGATGTTATCTTTTAGCTTTTATAGTTTGCCATTCCCCTTCTGCTTTAAATATTTGGCTTTGGAGACATTGTGAAAGCTTTTGCCTGATTTCCTTAGCTCTTATTTCAGTGTACTTTAGCATTCAATTCAACAGATGTTTCCCAGAAAGAGGGAAATGCTGGTCCCATTTTGGGGAGAAAATAGAAGAATCTTTCATTTTCAAGAGAGGGGGCAAGGGAGTTCTTGCCTAATAGAGCAGTGGAAGACAACATTATTGGTCGTGAATTAATTTTACCTTTGTCTGTGGGGTATTGATGAAAACGCGGCCTGTCACACACTGGTGCCTTCCCTTTCATCAGCTGTGTTGTGTGAATGATGAGGAATTGAGTAGGAAGCACTAATTATCAACCACAGTTTTATGTATAATTGGGCCTATAATGAGAAGTGTGAGTTGTCTGTTTACTGTGTGCTTTAGTTCTGAAACATAAAAAAACACAGCCAACAGCATAGTGAAGGGTTGTCTTCATAAATTTTCTCAATTTGATGCCAGTGTTGATACCAAACATTTATTTGGTATTAAACCAGTGCATTGCAGCCATGTATAATGGTACCAATCATTTAAATTGTTGTTTCGATATTTGTAGTTACATCCTCAGTTTGGTGTAAAAACAAAAGGTGGATGGAGGAGATTGAAACTGCAAAGACTATCTGAGCTTCTTTTGTTATGCCTTGTGCTGGTTATGCCATGTGATAGTTCTGCCTGGTTTCTATGCCTTGTGAGATTTTGATGGGAGGGCGTTTCAGTGGAATGAATTGCACTGTCTTTGGACAGTCGTTACTTGGTCATCTGCTCACTAATGTCTTGTATACAGCTGTTTATGTTAGTACTGGGTTTTCTGCAGTAACACTATTCTTGAACAGGATGCAGGAAAGTGAATATGAATGGTTCCTCTGAAATATGGCATCTTCCATCAAGGGCCTGCCCTTGAGGTATTATACAGTGCTCTCAGCACTGGGGAGGAACCCATCACCTCAAGGGACTTGACCTGAGGAGACTCCTTTGAGCAGATGAACAAGAGGCCCTGAGGTAGCTTATATGTTGGGTCATCACACAGCCATGGGTTGCTGTAGCAGCAGGCTACAATGCTCACTTGTTCATAGTGACTTTGCATTAAAGTGACCAAGGCTGGGACACAGAGTATCCGTAAAGAAGCGTTATTCATTTTCCTAGTGTGCCATTTTCAGTATATGATCTTTGAACTTCACCAAAAGCCTAGAAAAACTGAGAAGGGGTAGTTTGTAATACTATGAGGTTTTATTTTCTTCACATTTTTTTTTCTGCTTGCCTTCTTTAATAATGTGAAGAAAAGCATAGGACTTCTTTATCTAGAATCTTCTTGATCAATTTATTTCTTTTCTTTCAGAGAAGTGCTGTGTGATATATATATTCCAAGGGGGTATGAAATATTTCTGATGATCTGAAGGTAGGCAGTTTACACTGTGTATAAGGTATTTCTTAGGGGAACATTGGATTACACAGCTTCTAGTAAGTCAGTGTACAAGTACTGGCTGTTACTGTATTCTGCCAGCAGCCCTGGTAGCTGTTAAGTTGCATTTATACCATTGCCCAGTCAGTAATTGTATATTACTAGCTGAGAATAGAGATGGCAATTTCCAAATGGTTTTCCATTCCCAGGCATTTGTTCAGAAATGAAGCAAAAGTTACAGAGAGATGGATCATCTCAACTTTAGGTAAAGAAAGTCTGGGATGTTCTGGAGAAGAGGGGGAGACATGGTGTGAGTACTAAGGATTACACCATGGGCCTGGTCAGAGGTACCTGACAGCACAGAAACCTCCCAGTTGTGTCAGCCCTGTGCTGGTTCTCACAGAGTTACTGGAAGTTCTCTGTGCCTGAATCAGAGCTTTCTAAGCCAGGAGCATCCCCTTGGTCTCACTCTGGAAATGAGACCTGAAGTTAAGAGGTGGTTAAGTTAAGAAGAACCTGTGCTTTACTAAGCTCCTCATCCTGTCTTCTGCCCTCAGATTTCCCTCCATTTCTGATTCTTGTCCTGTGTTTGGTCCCACCCTTGTGCCTCATATACTGAAGTCCACTTCAGTGCAGATCCTGTGCTTCTGAGACATCTCTGTCTTTTTTCCAGTTCTGTGTGCTTTCTTCCCTGTTTCCAGCTCAAAGAGTGTGGTCAGCTCTGCTGGTGCTGTAGTTGCCCTTTCAAAAGGAAGGGGATCGGAAAGCCCCTTGTGCTAGTAATTACATGCAGTTCCTGTACCAGCTTGAGAATATAGCTTGTTCAGTGTTTGTCATCAGCTGCTGAATATCGACAGAGATTACTTTTTCCCAAAGCAGTATAAGCTGCATAAAGTATTTTGTGCAGTGAATACAGACTGCTACATATGCCTGCTGAGTCAGAGCAGGGAAGCAGGACATTTTTCGCTAATTTTTATGTGTTGTGCACTTCTTTCTCATGCACAAACAAGCTCAACAAGCAACCAAAGAGATCCTTATAGCCGTTTTCACAGTCTGGCCAGCACTCAGGAACTGAGTGCTTCATTTTAATCTTAAATTTTTTTAAGTCCCTAATATTGTTTAATGCATAGAAGGAATGGTATTTATGTAATGAACAGCAATACCATGCTTTGAATAGTTCACAAAGAAGATAGAATTCCCTATTTCTTCTTGGATTTGGTAGGATACCTCTATATTAATATACTTCACAGTCACAAATGAATTTAATTTTTCAGGATCCTGTGAGCAGAGAGGCATATTTATCCCATATTTACCCCAGTTCACAAATGGGCAGTTAAGGATCAGAGATTAGGGATGCAAGTATCTCTTATAAATTCTGGGAATTATGATTACACAGCTTGAGCCATTTCATCTTCCATTTCTCCTCTTGCTTTGATACCTAGCACTCTTTCTGCAGCTGTATGAAGCAAGCAGCTGCCTTTCCAGTCAGAGCCAGTATTAGATACTGGCCTGTGCCTCCAGCACTTTTCCTTCAGCTGCATAGGCAGGCAGGCAGCTGCTTTTATGTATTAATATGTGGAGTTGGCATTGGTTATTAAGGCAGCTGCTTGGTTGTCCTTACAGCTGGAGGAAGGGTATTTCCTACTAGGAACAGCTCATAAGAGTGGAGAAATTTCAAAACAAGGAGGGTATGGCCAGCCTTTTCACCTCTAAGGTGTATTGCTTAGGGCTGCGAAACTGTTTGATTTCATTAGGAAGTGTAAACAATTAATGGAAGCAATTGAGTACACTGAAGTTACCTGCCATATTTTTCTTCTGCACTTTATGAGTTTAGAGTGGTGACAAAGCAGAAAAATTTTTATTGTTTAAATTTAATCGAGTTGAAGTTTTGTACTGAATTTTAAAAACTTCCATCACTATCTCTTTTAATTGTAGAATTACTGTCAGGATCTCTTCACAAAATTTTTAACATTTTTTTGTGATTTGCATACACACAGAGGTAAAATGGGAAGTAGTACGTGTCCATTGTTGCTTGTAGTGCTTGGCTGTTTGTTCAGGGTGCTTCTGTGGGGTTTGAAGACTCAAATGCGATTGAACCTTGAGTTCTTACTTCTGCCCTTATTTAGAGAAAAAGACTGAGAGCTTGCATTACGGTTTGTGCAGCCTTTGACAAATGAAAGCTCTACTCTGCTGTATTTCATCTGGGCATCAACAGCCAGTGGCAGCTTGGTTTTAGAAGGCCTTGTCCATATGAAACTTCCTCCTGTCAAACTCTCAAGTAACATAAGGCTTAGAAGAAAAGAATGGGGATTAGTGAAAAGCCTGAAAGTGCTGTGTGTGACATAAAGCCATGCCATCTTTGGTAAATGACATAAAGCCCACCACTAAGCTACTTCAGACTTTGTGGACAGTGTTGAATGAAGCAGCAAAATTCTGCAGAGAGCACCAAAGTGTTTCTTGAAAGAGGAAAGCAGCAGAGAGAGAGCAAGCAAGGCGATATTTAATATTCTGTTGAGTGGGCAAAGCAAGCATAAATGGTGCAGTACTGTGCCCCTCTTGAGGCTCTAGCAACCTTTCATACAGGGCTAGTGAATAAAGGAGGTGTTTGAGGAATAAATAGGAAAGTGTGAGAGGATCTTGGTATTGACAGGAGCACGTTCCTCCATGCTGCTGGGAGTCCCACGCACCATGAGCTGCTCATGGAGTGTAAACAAACACCTCTTGGAAGAATGTGGTGTGCTGTTCCTTTGATGTTGCTGAGAGGTTTTGGAGTACGTGTAAGAAGTCTTCCTCTTTTTCACACCCACCACCTCACACCACATAGTTAAAATTAGTTTCTGTTCTTTCCTATGATATTTGCAGTATGTAGAGTGAAAGTGTGGGTTTGGTTGGGTTTTTTTTGGCTATAATGAAAATCACTTCTCCCTTCAAAAGTCTTCAGACCAAAAGTTAAGTTTGTCCAATACTATTTTTAGGTGCCAATTCAAAGCAACATTATTATGGAGTGTAATTTCTCCTTTGATATACAAATGAGGTTCTTTTGATGTGGGGTGGTTTTTCCCATAGCAAAGCAACTCTTCACGGCAGTTCATCGTTAGCAAGCAACTGTTAAATGTATACATCTGTTTGTACTGCATAGGCAAAAGTGACTGTGGTGTTACCTAAGTGAGCTTGCCTCATGCACCCACCGTGTTTTGTATCTGTTACTTGTCATGCTGCATTCTGTCAGATTTTGAATACTTGGAATTAAATTATCCATCATTATTTTTCCTTGAGTCTGCTGGTTGTTTGTTTTACATTCTGTGCTGCAGAAATATGTCAAGTATTTCTGGAAGTACATTATGTTTTCTTATGGGGTGTTATCCTCCCCTGCTTCTGGACAAAACCTTGAAATTTGACAGGGGTGGCCTTCATCAGGGAGGTGCCTCATGCTACTTGCTTGATAATCCATGTAGACTGCAGTAAGGTAGTAGATGTTTGGACACGCACTCACACAGATTTCAGAGATGCTTCTGAGCAATGGTCATCTCCGGGTAGCTCTCAGTTATTTTCAGGACCCTTTAGTGTCTACTGGTTCTTCTCTCAGGCCAAAGGCAACTGGAGCGTTGACAGCAGAAGCTCATGTCCTACAGCCCAGTGAGGGAGGATGGATAGTAGTCAGGAAGAAATGATGATTTCTAGCCTTCATCTTGTTTTATTTCTCCTGGACAAAAAAAGAATGATTTGCATTTCACAGTCCCTTGATCACGTGTCAGTCGTATGAATAGAGGATCAAGTATAATTTTTTGTGTTGGATAGTAGTTTGCTTAGGGTGATTTCTACAGGTGCCGAGAGTAACAGCTAGTAATAGTGCTGATCTTCTCAGGGAAGGAAGAGAAAATTGAACTCAGATTTAGAAAAGTTAGGCTCCTCTTTCTGCTCTATGCTGTACTTCCAATATCAGTAAAACCAGTGATATTGAATAAAACTGGAATGTTTACCTACGGGACTGAGTTGTGGATGTTGGAAAAACTTCGTTTTCATCTTTAAATTTTGAAAGCTCTTTTGTCACCTTAACTTTCTATCAGCTTTCCTTCATGTCATAAATGCCAGAATTAACAAAGTATTAAAGGAAGTTTATTTCTTAATTTCTTTTTTAATCATTTCAATATGAAAATGATTAGTGCATGGATTCAAACCCTATTTCTAGTATAGAAAATGATTCAGTTTTATCTTTTGATCTTTGCTGGAGGAAGAACAAAAAAAAGTTGGCTTGGTTTAGACAATTTGCTTAGACAATTAGCTTAGATATTTGTAAACAAGTTCAGCTGTTAGGGTGGTGAAACTGTGAGAGGGTTTAACCAGGGCCTGTTTTAAGAAACCTTTCCTTCATAGAAGTTAGATAAATTTTTGTCAGGGGTAACCTTCTTTAGTGCAAAAGGTAAGACTTGATGTCTCCTCCCACCTATAATTTCTCTGGTTTTGGTCAAGTATTTAGAAAGTAGCTGGTCATTAAAGAAGTCTTGCTTTTGAGGCACTTTAGGAGAAGTACAATGGAAAATCCATTTTTTCAATGCAGTAGGTACAGGAAACACTTCAAAATTCCTGAAATGAATATTTCTGTGTGCTGCTTGTAAAATACTGTCAGTTTTCCAAGATTTTATATTACCTTTAAAGTGACCCAGATGAATGGGAAATGCTCATAAATACAATTTCAAAGTAATCTGCTCAACTTATTTTGTAAATGACCATGAAATAATTAGGAGTGAGATGGGGAAGCAGTTGGCTGAACTACTAATACAACTGTTACCCAGTTTGATTTTGTCAGCTGATTTCAGTCAGCTCTAATTCCTTTCCATTTGCTTGATAATTGTTGGAAGAAGGTGAGATGGGCAATCATATGATCTTATCTCTAAAGCAATTTACTGTCAAGTTTTGCTAAAATGTAACTTCAGTAAATATGTATCTTCTGGCTCACCAAGAGCTTGCACTATTTAGCAACAAATAAGCTCTTCCTGTGGCTCTTCAACTTCTGGCCCTCTGATTTCCAGTTTTTCTCATCTGTGCTATGAAGAAAAGTGTTTCTTATTGAAGAATGAATACTGCGCTTACATCTTTATACCTGGACTGTTTCCTGTTCAAGCTAGAAAATGTTAGGGAGAAAAAAGAAAAAGAAAAAGATGTGAGACACCCGTATCACAATCATATAGCAGTATTAGGTATGAGCCTACACACACATTATAGTTTAATTAAGATCTCTCATTCCTTGAATACTTGTGTGTGTGCACATGCACAAACCAGTTGACTCCTGAAAGGGAAACTCTATAAGAAAGTATCTTGTTATCATCAAATGTATCAATTAGTCATTTCATAGAACCTCTTTAGATATCAAAATCAGGAAAAAAGTGTTGAAAATGCTGAAGAGTTACTAACTTAGAGTTATTTTTTTCCTCATCACTTAGTATAAAACACTCCAGCAGCTTGAGTTACAGGACACTCCCATGTGTTAGAGGATGGCATTTTTAAGACTAATACACTGACTAATACACTGCTACACTGAAAAATCTAAATACTTGTAGTGTTTTTGAGGATGCATTTTAATTACCTGTGTTTGATATCAACCTGCTAACCTGCATGTTACTGCACAACCTACAGAACGCTGTGTGAAGCAGTTTGCTGTGAAACTTTTGTTTTGCAACATCCATGGTGCATCCAACATGATGTGGATAAACCCCAGATGTTTGAATATTAAATTCTTTCATTTCATTAGTCCTCATTTTTAATTTTTTTTACACTTTATACAAAATTCTACAAAATATTAGTACTATAAGACATTTTTAGTCCATTTTTGCCTGCACAATTGTTATGTGTGAACATAAAATGTAGATTGTAATCAGAGTGGTGCTTGTGTTGCAATGTGAAGTGACAGAAGTGTTATGAATTGTTCTTTTTGCATCACAAAGATGGATGAGCATGTATTTCACATGCAGACTATGATGATACTATTCCAGGAACATTCAGTGTATACTTCCTCGGTCTGTTCTCCAGTCCCTCCAGCAAATCTAATTTAGTTCCTTAAGTAAGGCTGAAACATTGAAATTGTGACTGATAAAGCTGGAAGAAAACCACTGAAATAATTTTTTGGAGCTAAGTCTGTTTTCTATATCATTACACAACCAGAGTGTATTAACTGTTCACGTAGCAAAAGAGAACCCTCGGACTTCCCAGAGCCACCGTTGCTGTCACTGTTGCAGCAGTGAGGTTACAGCAGCTGCTGTCTTGCCAATACCCCAGCTCTGCAGTGGCTGGTCTCACACTGCCATTCAGAAATGCTGCTGCTGCGCCTCTTGCCCAGAGAAATTGCTCTTGGGGTGGAGGATGCCACACACAGACATATATAAGTCCCCTTCCTGGGATTTCCAAATCTCCCTAACAATAACTGCAGTGCTGGCTGAACTGTAAAACTTCTGCAGCTTCTTTTTGATTTTCTCTACAGTTGATGCAGCAAAGCCATCAATCTTGCATTTATTTGGTTTTATTTGGTGCTAAGTGTGGCATGTTGGTAATATCCTATGTTTAATAAAGTTCATGTTTCGTTTTATGTATATTTATGCATTAAGTTTTATTTATATGAATTATAAACAAAAGTACATTTAATCTATTGAAATTATTCCCATGCAAAAGGAGATATTTTAAGGTTCAATTAATTATTCCAGTTTTGTCATGTCATATTACTGGGATGATTTGATTTGATCACAACCGTTCTGCCATTGATGAAAGGCTAAACAAAATTATCAGATGGCGTAAAACTAAAGTTAAATCAAGTATTTAAACATTTCCATTTGACACTTTTTATTTACTGTGTGAAATAAACAGTGACCTTTTAACTGTCATAGTTTTCTTGTCTATTAGTTGTGTGCATCCATAAGTACAGGGATTGAATAACTCCACCTTAACAATCATGCTTTCTTCTGAGTTTCTTCTGTTAGTTCACTTCATAAGTGTAGCTAATGCTGAAATGGGACAGTATGAGATGTGGCCAAGACAGGGCCCCAAAGGGTGCATGCTTTAAGAACTTGTTAGTTAAACAAGATGCTGAAATACTGTCAGCCTTCCTGGAGTTCCCTTTAAGGTTTGGGTCCGTAAGCATTGTGGAATGGTGGTGGTAACAGTGCTGGAGGTACATCTCTCTGTGGAGGGACGGACATGGTGTGTCCTGGCTGCAGGTTAAATTTCTGCAGGTGATAAGGTACTGATGATCAGTCCTGTAGCAACTTAAGCCTGTACCTGCCTCCTGGTGCTCAGCCATACCCTGGATTCTGTGGGTGTTCTATCACCCATGTAATCTGAGCTTGGCCCCAGCTATAACAGAAACTGAACCTGACCTGCAAGACTGAATGCCTGGTTTTGCCTTGTGTAGTCATTAATGTTATAACTAACACCATTGGCTTCAAAAGTGATTTACTGCAGACAGAGTATTTTAAAATGTGCAAGTAAATTCTTTCAGAGTCTACAGCATTTTAATGGAATTGACACATTAATAGGCAAAATCGTTTTTCCTCTTCCTTATATGAGAAAACTTTCAGAATGATTGTTTCCACTCCAGGAGTATTATGGATTGTTTGGCCCGTCAATACTTTCCTTAAATCTTTTATGGAGTACAATAAACCTCCCTGTCCTTTTTATAGTGAGAGTGGTAGAATTTCACCCTCCATTTAAAATGCAGATAATACATTGTTTGGAGGAGCTTGTTTGAAAAGGTGGGTTAAGCTGGAATGAGTCATCACCCAGGCGCTCAGTGTGTGTGCATGTATCGGGAACTTGACACTGTGGGAAAGCTGCAAGGCACCTTCTAAGGTGATGGAAAAGAAATACTGTACTACAATTAGTTTTACTCACAAACGAGAATAGGATTTTCTTATCGTGATTAATTGCATCTTACCATGCTCCACCAGTAGGTAAGCAATAGCAGGTGCTGGAATTCTTGGATGGTAGAGAGAAAGAAAAGACTAACAAGTGAAAGGTACGGAAGCAGTCTTGAGATCTCTTTTGCTTTTGCTAACAAATATAACCACAATCTCTGGCTTCTGAGATAGATGGAAGTGATAAGCAGATTCCTTTTCAGTGGCAAAGCTTATTCGAAGATTGATTGGGACAAAACTCTTCTTTGTAGTATTAGTTTTATTGAATCTTTAGTGCAAAGTTGGCATTTAAACTGAGGACTGCCTTTACTACAGGATTAGTTTCTAACATTTTGGGTGCCCATTTTATTCCAGGCTTATAAACTGTGAATATTCCATTGGCTTTCATTTGCTTTAATGAAATCCTTCCAATATGATACAATGGCAAAGCTTGTTGTCTTTTGTCCTATTCTACATCTAACTAGTTGCCTTTGATCTCAGTTAACGGTGGACAGAGGGACAGAGAAGTCCCAAATGGTTTTTATTGCCTTGTCTTCTGCTGTGAGCAGAAGCAGGCAGAGTCCACAGTGGCATAACAGAGTCCACAGTCAGCCTCTTGCACTGATCATCTTCCTTGTGCAGCACTATTTAGAGCTGGGTCAGGGAGCTGATGCAGAAGAAAACTGCTTAGTTTTTTTCTTTTATTAGTCTTCAAATGGATCCACTTCCCAATCAGGTTGACAGCCAGGGCGTGCCCTGTCACAAGGAGAGGAGCATCAGGAGTGGTAAGGTGGGGTTGAAGGAAGAAGGCCCAAACTGCCTTTTCAGCACCTTAGGTTTGTGCTGGGTGAGTATGACCAGACAGTCCCAGTTTCACAGACTCCAACAGCCCTGTTGAGTGCAACCTTCTTGTTCAGCTCTGTTGAGATAATTCACTGCGGCAAAGGCAGTGCCTGCATGGCCTCTACCACAGCTCTAAGTACAGTTCCTAGGAGGTTGGGGTTGGTAAGTTAAGCAGGGAGGTTTTCAAGGCAGCATGGGAAAAGAAAAACTGAGTAAAAGGTTGAAAATGGAAAACAAAAAGGTGTGTGACTTGGAGAAGTGTATGGAAGGGTGATGCATCAATGTGCTGGGCTTCTTTGCAAATAGTTCCAAACCCACTCTGTTTTGTTCATGTGTGCCACCAGTCCAAGCCTGCAGTAATTCACTAGCAGAATGTATTTAGTTTACTATTCCAGAACAGCTTCAAAACCTATTAAAATACAAAACTCATTCATACTTGTCAGAAACGAAAGGTGAACATACCAGACATCTGATTACCATTTGCTGTAGAATGGTTTACTGTGTCTGTAGAAAGGCATAGTGCATTTTGTAAGTTTTTGAAATTTTTGGGGTCTTGAAATATCTTTTTAGCAATTTTTAAGAGTATAAGCATAAATGTTCAGTAGAACCTTTTGCAGATAAAGGAAAAATGGGAAGGGAGCTTGAAGTCTGTTCCTGTGATTTTGCACATAATTTGGGGAAAGCCTTTCAGAACCACAGAGAAAGAAATTCTGATTGAAAAGTGAAGAGCTTTGCAGAATTACTGCACACAAAGGAGATGTGGGCTTTTATTTTAGTAGTAGTGAGCAATACAGCAATAGGACTTGAAGATCAGGGCTTGGAGGCACTACAAAGGAACTGCAGTGATGAATTAAAGAGATTGTGATACAGGGTTTGAATATTTTTTGCATATTATCAAGGGTTGTGTGTAGAATGTACAGCAGTGGTAGGAAACAGAGAAAAAATGGGACAGCATCTTAACAGCTTCCCTTTTCCAGTTCAGGAATGCGTGATAAAGGCCAAGGGTCTGGGTGTTCTAGGAGTTGGTGCTAGTGCTGTCTAGGAGGAATGTTCTCACTGAATACTTGTATCCTGAGACACAGACTAGAAGAAATCTTGGTGACATTTTAAAAATCAAATATATGCTGATAAGGAGAAGGTGGTGGCTAGTGAAGGAAGTTATATGGGGAGTTTCAGTTAAGTGCCTAAAGTTTGGAGGAAAATAGGAAGAGTAGAGTGGAAATGTGTTACATGCATAGAGAAGCAGTTTAGATCTGCATGGTTTAGTAGTCAAGATCTGCCCAGCAGAGGTGCTTGGACTGCTTCCACCCAGGGAGCCCTGCCAGACCTGAACTCTGCACACCTGAGCTCATTCCTGTCCATACTGTCTCCTAAAGTGTAAATGCTGAAGTGATGTCTCCAAATTCAGAGTAAAATGCTGTCATCTTCCAGATGACAGAGCTGTTTTATTCCCTTTCCTTGTGGGCAAGAGTTACAGGAGCTCCTGTAACTCACCTTCCTCTCCGGAGAAGGCAGACTAAGATAACACTGCATACTGTGAGCAGAAAATGTGATATTCTTTGTCTCATGTGCAATAGGTATGTCAAAACCTGCCTGTTTTGCTGAAGCACATTCCCAGCAAGGTGAGTGCTTGAGAGGAGGATTGAAAAGCTTAGTTTTATTCCAGATTTGTATCTCCTGGCTCTGTTTTCCCCAGAATGAAGGGGATGTAATTTCAGACCCTCAGTTAAAGAGTTGCAAATATTTGGGGAAACAGATAAGTTGCTGCTAATTAATTCCCTGGCCACTTGTTCCCAGTTTTGGAGGTGCTGGAGTTAAAGATGAGACACAAAGCAGTTCTAGTTAATGGTCTCTGTTAGATGTTTAGATGGCAACCACACGTGTTGGGATGGAGTAGCTGGAAAATGGGCAGGAAGAAAAGGAGAATGTGGCATTAGCAGGCATAGTTCCAGAAGAAAAACATTACAGTTTCTTCTAACTTTTACCTGTAGCCAGGAACTTGAACATAGTTAAACTTGTCTGGCCCAGTACAGTGCCACCAATTCATCAGTAAAGAATTGTTGGATTATTTGAATAGCAGATAAAGTAGGTCTTACAAAACCAAAATATAAATGTTTATTGGTAAGCTCTCTGTAGAGGGGCTTTCTGTAATAATTTTCTTCCTCTGGACTGGTTTTCATTGCTTTATGGCATTAATTTCATGATAGTGCAAGTTCATGGTTCACACTTTTTATGTTGCTCTCCAAGTGACTGACCCAGCAATTTAGAAAGGCAGCAGTATTTGTACTTTTTTTATCTGAGTATTTTTTCATCTTTTTAAACTTCCCTTTGTTCATAATCTAAGCCCTTGAGTGCATCCATCTTGCAGGAGACATTTTGCTATCCGCAGTTCAGCATGTGATGAACATCATTATTACAGTCATAATAATTTGTGATAAATGGACAAGTAGACCCAGAGTTCTCATACAATTTGATGAAAAGTAGATGTATATGTTTAATGCCTAAAGAAATTATTACTGATAAAAATAAATCGAAGCTAAAACTAGTGATGGGGGAGAAACTTAACCCTTTTCAATGGGCTTGGGGAAGTAGCTGATAACTACTGAGGCTGTTTGACTCCCTTGTTCAGATTAAAAAATAAATTAAAGGAAGGAGGAAGGGAATGAAAGAGCATTTCCTTACCAGGCAGTCACACAAGCTATTGTCTATGAGCTCCCCGCCCCCATCTCTTTCACCGAGGCACACACACACACATGCACACAAAAAGCCAGTTTTCTGTCCTTCTGAGCACACAGATGTTCCTCTTGGCATCCCTACAGTATGGATAGGCTTTTTTGCAGGCACAGAATGTGAGGCTTCTTTGTTGGAGACAAAGTGTTGCCTGTGGTGGGAATTGCTGCAGTGATGGGAAAGTATCGTAATGTATTGTTGGATTACTGTGTTTTTTTCCCCAGTAGAGACAGTACATTAAAGTAGCTTTGTGGGCAGTGAATTGTTTGAGCCAAGCCTGGCTAATAACACCCTCTCCTTGGCAAGCAGTCACACAAGGTATGGTTGGCATAGTTTGGACAGTCACGGGATTTGTCCCAGGCATCTGCAGCAGTTCTGCTGCGTTGAGGACAGATCTTACAAGCAGCACGTGGTGTGCAAAGGAAAGTGGTCTGACTGTGATGACAGAGCTGTCGTACTTTCAGCTCTTCATTTTTTAGTGTTATGAAGATCTGATGTGGTACATACCTTCTTCTAAATTATTTCTAGGATATCTCTTCTGACTTTCTGTATAAAAGGTCTAAGAAAACAGCTTAAAATTTTAAATTTATTTCTATTTAAAATTAGAAACTACTAGTGTTAAGTGTTTGGCTGAGCTTTTAGACAGAAAAGTTTATAGCCCATTCAGATTGTTTCTTGTGCTACAGCCTGCCAGAGGTTCTTTGGGCACAGTTGAAGATGTTGCCAACCTAAAGCTCTGAATCCAGATTTTCTGTTGTTGATGGTACCAAGCAAGAGAAACACAGACCCGTTTGGAAGATCCCCTCATGGAAACTGAGGGTCTGAATTAAGTTCCTTTTGCTTATATCATGTTACTTTTTATCTCCATTCTTGAAGTATACACGGATTTTGTCATGACTTTAGCTCTTTTGGTTGGCAGTTTGAACCCCCCCTAATAAATATGTTCTGATATGAAAGGTCTGCCTGTGTAGATCCAGTTGAAAGATTGCACAGTTTAAGCTGGATAAAATGGGCTATGGCTATATTTCAAAATGGCTGAATAAAGAGTTTATAGATGAAAAATTCCTTGAAGAAGCTTCTAGGGAGAATTTGAAGGTGAAACTATAGAAGGTAAACTTACCTGACTGTATAATAACCATTACATATTTTATTTCTCTGTTTGTTCCCCTGATGACAGAAACTTCCGTCCTTTTTTCCCCAGGTATTTTTATCTATATCTAGTTTCCTCACTGTGGAGAAAGATGTAGTGATTTAATTTTCTGTAGAGCTTTCATCTTTCCACACCTAGGAAAAAAAAGAACCACAGCCTTATTTGATACGCTTTTCCAGTCCATATTTACGTGTTGTGTGCTTAATTCTCTATACTGATCAGAAGAGAATGAAGTGCTTATAGAAGGCATAAAGCCAAACAAGTAGGGCAGGAAGTGGGTCTTCTCCTTGTATGATGTCATGACAGGTATTGCTAGTTCATTTCCAGGTGTGCTCCACATCCTGGATGCAGATCTGCTATCATGAATACACCTATTTTTTTACTGTTCTTAAATAAGCTGTTTCCTTCCCCAAGACCTATTTCTTGTTTGTCTCTCTGATTTCACAGAATGGCATAGATTATACTTATTCTAAGCTTTTCCCTCTTCTTTCATTCCCACTTTTGGAATTGTAAGCATGATCCTGTTTCGGTGTCAGTGTCCCCTAAACAGAATTCCCTTTGGAAACACTTTCTATCCTTCTGCTGCCTTTGCTTTTAGGAACCCAGAACACATTCTAATGCAGTATCCACCAGCTTTCCCTGGAGATCCCTCCTTGTTTGCATCCAACCTGCAAGGTCCATTTCTGCCTTGTGTCTCTTTTGAGACCAGCTGTTCATTTCTTCTTTATTGCCTCCAAAACTAAGTTTTCTGACATTCCTTTAAAGTCCCCTTTGATAGTTCTATTCAGTGATAGTCTATATTCCCTTAACCTCAAGCATTATAGGATTAGGTTGACTTTTGTAATTTCTAATATCTTAATAGTATCTGGTAATACCGTGTGAGCTGTTCTTTTGGATGATTTTTCCCTGCATTTGTATTTTCAAAAAATGCCTTTAGCAATCTGAGTTCACTCCTGTCAGGACTGTGTACAACAGGTTGCCAGGCTTGCTAGGTGACCTGTCTCATTGGTAACTCCTTGCCCAAACCCACCCAGTTCTTCAGAGATATTCTTTATACTTTTTCCACATCTGTTTCATTGTATTTCATGAAACACATTTTTTAAAGTCTGAAACAGATCTGAAAACTGTCCCTCTCCTGACTCTGGCCAAGATCTGTTAATATTAGAGTTTTTTAGCAGAAAGTGGAACCATCGAATATTTGGTTTTCTCAAAGGCAGGTGCATGACATTCTGCAGAGTAGTGAGCCTTCTCCATGCTTCACACTCTTCCTTGCCAGTTCTTGAAAATCAAACTGTCAGTGTCAAACCAGTTGCATTTTTAAGGCACCACTCCCCAGTAGCATTTTCGTATTATCTCTGAATAGACTTTTATTGAATGTGAAAGCCATTGAAGTGAATAATGCAGTGTTAGCTTACAAAGAAATGTTCCTGACCAAATCTGAAAATGTCCCTTTTACAGGAGCACCATGAATTCTTTTTGATCAAAAAGTCTGTTCAGTATTTGTTTGTATTGCTCATTCGCAATGTAGCTGAGATTGCTCTTGAGGCATTCAGATAAATGGACTCTAACAAGGAATTGAAACTTCAGGAAGTATTATTTGACATACCTTAAAATGTTGGGTAGTGTTCTGTGGTATAGCACACTCAGTGATGCTTCAAGATGATTTTTGTGCACTGGAAATAATTAGGTTTATAATCTGTTGTTACAGGGGGACTTTTCCCCTGCCAGATCCTGTTTTATCCTCTTTTAGTTTTTTCAGTTTTATCGTCAGACATTTTTAGCTAAAATCTTTAGCTGAGCAATCTGCATATGCTGCATCTTACAGACCAACTGTTGTGTAAATGTGACTTTACTTTTGCCACAGGTGAACAATAAGAGTGACTGAGCAAGCCAGAGGGCAGATGTGACATGCAGTGCTTTTGGGTGGACACCAGTGCTACAGACCTCACCCACATTCTGCAAAGTTGTATTCCGCAACTTGTATCTCCTTCAGACCCCACTCCCCACTCCCATGGCCGGGGTCTTCCTGAGACCCCAGACCATTAGTGCTCAATCTTCCCCTATCTTTAGCATCTTTCCCATCTCTCCTGTGGATTCCAGTGCAACTGAGAATTCAGGTATCTGCTTCAGCTGTTCAGCAGCTCGGTTTTCTGTCTGCCTGTATATGCCAGCCCTTACATTGACATGGTTACCATTGCTCACTACCACTGGAATAGCCATTCTATCCTCCCTACACGTCTTCTGCATCCAGCTCTCCCAAGAGAAGAGTAAATTCAATTTATAGCTATGATGAGGTTTAAAGACAAAGAGAGGACATGGACTGTATTTACCATCAGTCCAGATGGGAGCATCAGAGCAGGTTTAGAAGATGTGTCTGCAAAAGCCTGCTGACAGTATGTGAATTATCCTGGTTTGCTGAAGTTTTTCCTGTATGACACCTTCTTGAAGCTCTACTAAACTTGAGGGTTGAGCACCAAAGCTGGGTAGGTCTTTAAATTCATTGTCATTGTTCCCATAACTAGTATCATTACCCAGACAGTAAGGGGCTGTTTGATTTGAATTTTGATAAGAACCATGTTTTGATTATCAAAACCTACTATTTAGAAACCCTTATAAGAGACCTGCCAGAATGGCTGGTGCAAGGGGACTGGAATCAGCTGGGTGGGAAAACTGAGAAGCATAGCAAGGAAAAGAAGACACCTGGACTTAATTGAAAATGATGAAAGAGAAAACTGTGATGGGGTAAGAAACTGAAAGGATAATGAGATTGGATGCATAAATGGACTGGGACTAGAATGAATGAGAAGGCAGTAAGTAAGAGAGGACAAGAAAAATGCCTAATAATTTTTCATGGTTTAGGAAAAGAAAACTGGAAGTGCCTGGTGAAGGATCCCAGGGATACAGTGAGAGATCAGAGAAGTTACGATTAGGGGAGATGGAGTAAGCGTTCAAAGAGAGTAAGGCTGACACCACATCTGTTAAGAAGAAAACTACAACAGAATTGTGCAAAGGGCATTTGAAATGTGGAGGGCTGGAGGTTTAGGATCATCTACATGAAAAGTATCTGTCTGAGACAAGGTTCCAGGATGGGAAAGAGAAGGGATACGAACTACAACAGTAATTAATTGTGGGAAGAAGGACAGAGTGTGAGCTACAGCATACTTCATATGCGTTTGCTTTTTTCCACTTGGCTACTGCTTTTATCTTTTAAGCACTTTGCCTTGCTTCTGGTGCCCATAAGCATGATGGCCCATGGGTTTTTTTTATGTTGTGTGAAATAACTGGATAATTTTTTAATATAAATTTAAGTATATAGTCTTTATTTTTTTAGCATTTTATAAGTTACAAAGCAATATTTTAATCAAAATAGTTCATTGCATAGTTAAAAACAGTGGAAAAAATAACAATTTGGACTAAAGTCTAAAGACTTGCTTTGATTTTTCTCTCAAGTTAAAGGATGTGCTTTACATTATAGACTGAGAAAGCAATTGGCATAAATTATTGTATGATGACAAAACTATATCTGATACAAGTTCTTGGATGACAGGAGCCACCTCTTGCAAGTTTCATTTGTCAAAGCTTACCTCACTATGCCATGGAGAAAAGGTTACAGCATTCATCTTTGATGTGATATGAAGTACGTTTTAAAATATAGATTATTCTGTTGATTCCTTCTCTAAAAAGGGAATGATTCTGTCTCAGAAGTTTTAGTGAATGCAGTTTCATTCTTGCAGAGACTGTAGCAAAATTTACAGCAAAATTTTTTTGGTCTGTTCTAGTGATTAAATATTGGGTACTTTAAGTTTTATTTGAATTGAGGTAAACCATTAGAAGTTTTTTACAACTAAGAAATTCTACTGAGATTCTGAATGTTCATACTGGAACAGAATCAGATTTAAATATTTGGCACCTTAGGCTTTTTTTTTCTGTCATAGACACAAATGCCATTGTTTATTGATATCATTGCAATAGCAGAGCTGGACAGTGTCTTCACAGTGGTTTGTGTGATGCGTTTTCGTGATAATTATGAAACAATTCTTGTCAGACTTTGCATGTACCTTCTTTTAGCTATAGGAATGAAAACTTACATGTTTCATTCATCTACATCTGTGCCACTTTTGATCAGCTGCCAGTAGAGTTGCAGTAGCCAAGAGCTGAGTCTTGGGTCCCATAGAATGAAGCTGCCAGGGCTTGACCGAGAAGTTATGGTTTTGGACAGCTCCATAAACATAAATGGAGATTATATTATACCCCCTAATGATAGGGTGACCCCCAAACCCTGCTGCTCATACCAGTCTGTTCAGTAGTTATTTTCCCCGAAGTGTCAATACACTTAGTATTGCTTCCCTAAGCTCCAGCTGGTCAGGGGAATATTCCAGTCTTTCAGCGTGTTTTTCGCATCAGCATCTGGCTAATGTCCCCATATTCTTTGTGGTATTCATTTCAAATTTCTGTCTTAGATGGTGGTCAGTGCAAAGTGGGGGTTAGCTTTGGACTTCCTCAGGTGCATAAAGCACCTGTTGGTTTTAAGGATGTTTGCTAAAGCATCTGCTTGTGCATTGTTGTTCCAAAACACAAGGTGACAATGACGGTTGTTTAATCTGATGGTTTCACATCTTACAGCATTCTGCTAAATGCTTCCAAGAATATGAGAGGCTTTTATATAGCCAGGTATCTAGATCTCTGCTTCTATCTAGCAGAGTCGAACCTTTTTCCTTGTAAAAGTATAGATTTAGTGCAAGAAGCAAAAATATTCTGAAAAAATTATTAAGCAGGTGTCACAAATGGTAAATGCTCAGAAGAAATGAGAGCATGTTTGCTTACTTAGTCCAAGGAAGGAGGAAAACAAATTGAGTAGGAAACAAATACAGACAAAGTGGCAATGGATTGATGAGTCACAAGAATCAGGACTGTATTTTTTGATAGAATGTAGCCAGCAGCCTTGGAGCATTTTTTGTGAAGTGTTTGATTGCAGAGGACAGAGATGCTTTGAAAATCCTATTTGGAGCATCTGTGCCTTATTTGAATGACTGGATGTTGTGGTAATAAATAATGGATGGAAAAAATTTAAGCCAAAAGGGACCTTCAGGTCATCTCTCAAGACTTTACTGTATCATGAGACATGACATTTCAGCAGGTTATCCTGAACTGAACCAGCACATTTGTTTTGACATCTTTTCAGCTGAAGCTGTCAATGGCTGAAAAGTCTCAGTGCTTGGAGTTTTTCCCTAGTGGTTCATCAATATTATTTACAAATTGTCATTTTCACCTGCATTTGTTGGACTTCACTTTCCTAATATTACATGCTTTTCCCAGATAGATTTAAGCACCTTTTAATACCAGTATTTTCTTTCTGTATAGACAGCTCAGTCTTTTTAATAACAGATCCGGATCTTTACATGGTTACTGAGCTTTATGAATGTTCTTTGTCCCCTCTTTAATAGCCTTTAAAGAAAGGCAGACAGCAGGAGAGATACTGCTCTTCCAGTATTTCTCTTACTATCCCATGTTCTGCCCTGTGCAGAATTCGCACTACCTTTCTGCTGCCACTTTCTGCCATCTCAGTCGAACATACAAAGCTAGGATTTGGCCTTTTTGCCCCAGCATTGCCTAGGAGCTTATGTGTGTCTGTTGTGACTGCTGTGTGGAGCTGTTGGTTGCAGGATTGTCATCACTGTGTTGCTACATGTGCAGTGTGTACCTCACTGGTTTTTGTGTAGAGCTGCGCAGCCTCCCGCTTGACAGCAGTCTGCTAATTTTATCTATATTTCTGCTGAACAGGAATTTGGTGTATACTGGCAATGCTTGAGGGGTTTCTGGGAAGTGGTGTGCTTTTGAGGAGCTCCTTCCCTGTAGGGTATCAGAGGATGACCTATACAAAAATCTTAAAGATCTGTGCCAGGGCAGCTCCTTAAGCCGGGTATAGGGCCTCCCTTTGCTCTTAAAGTTGAGACCAACATGGGCTCAGGCAGCATCTGTGAATGCTTCAAAACATTTTTAGAAACAAGATGAATTGTTCCACCCCAGCTGCAGTGCTTTGCTGCTGGCTGGGGTCAGTTAAAGGTGGGCTTGCTTCTGGGGGTGCATCACCATTTCAGTGTTACTAATGAGGAGCTACAGGGTGATTTTGAGTGGATTTGAATGATGGTAAGAACAGTGAACAAAGAATCTGGAGGAAAAGTGATGGTCAATTTATTTCACTACTTTTGCTGCTATTGGATTTTTTCTGAGGTTGTTAATATGACGTCTTTCATATAATTAAAAAAAATTAAAAAAGAGAAAATGAAACAAGAATTTTTTTAAACTGTTCTGTACTGTGTTAAGGAACTGAAACAAAGCCTCTTGAATAATAGATCTGAAAAACATAGAAATTCTCACAGTCCGAAAGTGAAAGATATCAAGACTTCTCATGGCATTCGCTGAGAGTACCGTGGCTCAACTCCAACCCTGTCTTTGCAGTGGTTTGTATTAATTGATTTTGTATGGGAGATAATCCAGGTATTCCTTTTATTGCAGTTTTTGAAAGCCATGAGTAGAATGTGTTGGGAGATGCTAAAAAATAATGATGCAAAAAAATGTTAAAAATTCAAATTAAATTCTCTAAATTACACTCTTTAGTGTAGGAATTAAGATACATGTTTAATGGTTGCCTTCCTTCTCCATTCAGAAATGCATGCTCACGAGGCTGGGACAGATGGCATGGAAGAATGGATAGTGGGTGAGGGTGGTTGTAGCCAACCGTAGTTAGTTCAGTCAGCTCTGTACTGCTCCAAAAGGAGGCAATGGGGACTGGAAACCAGTAATAAAATAGAGGGAATATAAGACAAAGTATTCCACTTCTCTTAAAATATGAGTCCTGTATTTTTATAGTATGGAGTAGAGGGTATCTGTGAATGCATTTTTGAAATGAGTGGGAAATACAAGCCAAAACCTTGTGAGACTCAACCATTTCTGTAATTGTTATTTTTGTAGCATGGTTTCCAAGAATAGAAGCTTTGTTACTTTAAATTTTAAACTAATAACTTGAGTAGTTTTAATAGAAAAAGAACGGCTTACTAATTAGTGATCACATGCAGTTTTAAATATTGGATAGTTTAACAAAATGCTTTAATGTCTACAGCTATAATTTAGAGTTTGAATAAAGATTCTTAATGCCACGTAGTAATGCGGATGCTTCCTTTGCATGTGAAATTGCACACCTGCAAAACTACTGTCCCATTTTCTTGGTAGAAAATTGTATAATTAGGATCCCCATTTTTAGTTAAGGCCTCCTTGTTTTTCCATGCTCATTGTCTTCCATGTTAACTCTGTTTGTAAACCTTTCACTGTAACCTGGAATGACTTAAATTTAAAAAAGAACATTTCCCCCACAGCATTCTTGAAAGTTACCAAGAGCTGAAAAACGTCATTCTATATCCTCCTCCAATTTTATTATATAAATGTATTGGGGTTTTTTTGTTTCTTCATATAGTTTAAGAGGACATAATAAAATCACTTATGTTTTTAAAATTACAAGTTTAAAATCTTGACTGAAGAGTTTGGGGGTTTTGGCTGAACTCTTTAATTTACCATGAGGATTTTCAGAGAGTTAAAGCTTCAGTGCAAAAGTGAAAGGATTAGCATAGGGACCAAATTGCAATAAAAGGGATATAGTGAGTCAGAAGGAAGCTTCCAAGTTGCTTAAATTTGGAAGTGCATGCTGTGCTGCTCATGTGTTCAGCAAAGAGAAGACCTACTTTATTTAAGTTAAGACACAGTAGTTTGATATTTGCATGCAATGATAAAAGGCCCTATTTTTAATGTAATAAGAGGACATAAACTTCAATTTTTGTATTTGCTTTTAAATTTTTTTTAGCGGCATTAGCAAGGCTGTACTGTGTGTTTCTCTGTGCTCTTACATACTGAGTTACGTTGGTTAGGTACAGACTTACGGTTCAAATAAGAAAAAGGATTTTCATCTTGCTTCTTCTCTAATTCTTTTCTGTGACAGTTCAAAAATTACAAGGAGCACTAAAGCAATTATTTGGGTTGCCTCCATCTTAACATCATCTTCTGCAAGCAGATGTTTGAGTCATCTTGCACCTTGTACCTAGTGCTTTGCCCACTCTAGAGTTGGAGAGAAGCCTGCATGCACACATTCAAACTAGAGAAAGCTTTTTGGAGCCCACTGATCCTTGGCCAAAGTTCAGGCAAAGTTTTCTGGGGATGCTGCAGTGGGTGCTTTGCTGACACTGGCCTGAAATTGGTTCATGACTTAGCAGCAGCAGCTGGTGGATTCCCAGCTCTGAAGCTGGGTGTTAGGCAGAGTGCTTCCATTCAAACTAGAGTGTCCAAAGAGTTAAAATTCATAGCTATTGTACATAAATTCTGTAGAAGTGGAGAAAACTTTGACTCTGCTTGCAAAATATTTTTTTTAGGTTCTAGAGAATATTCCCATACCATCATTTATTTATGCAACTAAACACCTTTGTCTACTTCTCAGTGAATTTAATACTCTTACCTGGCAATAGGAAGTGGTAGGAGGAAAACCTACCTTGGATCCTTGAGAAACACGGTGCTTGGGGGTTGGGTGAAGGTTAATGGGTCCTACTGATGGTCATTGGATAGGATGATATTGAATACCAGCATTGTTACTTAAAAATAAAGCCAGTCCTTTTGCAAAATGGAGAAGGTAGATGGTTTCTTTCCTTTTACACTGGTGTCCTATGTCTCCTAGGCCACCATTCTGGAAAATAATAAAAATCCTGCTTTGTTTCTGGGTCCTACTTCAAGCTTCTGCTTTAACCATAGGATAGTTTTATCTGTTTTAAGGATAAATACTTTCATGGACAGAACATAATTATTATGCATAAAGCAACCTATTATTTCCTCTTGCTCTAAATATGGTGGATAGATCACCACTGCATGTTTTGTTCATGTTTCTACTTCTTCTACGTCATCCATATAGTCTAAAGGGTTTTAGCTGGAGGGAACATCTGTCACAAACTCAAATGTTTATATTCATACAAATTGGCAGTTGTGTCAGCTCCTCAAAGAGATGTTCTTCAGGATCTCTTTGTAAGCAGATGTGCTGTAACTGGAAAACCTTCCTTAATAATTGAGTTAAGTACGAATAAAGTATCTGGAATCTGTTTGAGTTACTGAAGCAGCATTGAAGATTGTGATTATTTTTATGAAAATACAATTGCTTGAATTTTGCATTATAAATATATAATAAATTCAGGTCTGGAAATTTGAGCAAAGTTCTCTGCTGACTGTACAGTGAGCAATGCTAAAATGGGGGGGAGCCTTTCTTAAGATTATTTAGTAGTTATAAAATTAGATGCATTAATCATGAGAAGTACAGATTTTCCTCATGGACTTTCCTGCTTCTAAGTAGCCCTTCTGAAAGTTTGATTAAAAAAAATTTAGTTTCATCTATTCACTGTAGTCTACAACCATCCCAAAAGGAACTGATGCATGATGAAAGTAATATTTTATATTTCAGTTAAAAAGATGTAGCTCAATATCTATCCCACTCTGTGCTGTCAGATAAAGAGAGGACTTCTAATTCAATTTAAACCTCTTTCAGTTCGATCTTCTGTAGAAGAGTGTTGGACCCTAAAGCCAGTTTTCATATCTGGCTTTAGGTTCTTCATGAGCTGCTTCTCCTGTAGGAGCAAGGACAGGAGAAAAAGGCAGAGGGGTGACTGGTCTTTAAAATTTGTTACAGAACCACTGGTGTTAGTCTTAAGTTTTATTAGATTTAAAACACGCTAATCTTTTATAAAAGCAGCACAGACTGTTGTAGTTCAAAGATCTGAGTTTAGTGTCAGTCAGGTTTTAATAGTTTCATGCAGTCTTTACCTTTCAGGGACTTTTTTCCTCTTCTGTAGCTCTACACTATACAGTTTCCTAAATTTCTACACTATTTGCCTGCAGTGTTTTCAGTGTGGTTTTTGGTCACATTTTACCATTTATCCCTTCTTTCCTATCTTCCTAAGCTTCCTCTTTTCTCATTATAAGGTGTCTGCTCCCTCTTTTTGTTTCCACAGACCATTTCTCTCTCTCAGATTTCCTTCTTTCTGTTTTATTCCATTTTATCCTCTCTCAAAACCTAATCCCCACTCTCACCCATTGATAAAGGCAGAAAAGTATGATAATTTATGACAAAGATACTGTTAGGAATCAGGATAACTTCATGGTTGAATGCAAAGGCAACCCATCTAGCCAGCAGCTGTCAGTAAGGTTAAGGTCTGGTTCAAGCTAGAGAATTCTTTTAGATTTTTTCCATATACCCACATAGCTAAAATCTCTAGTCAGCTGGTATCTTCATTTAAGGTTCTTCAGTGAGGATCTTTTCCTCTTCATTCCCCTTCTTATCCCAAAACATCCTGACTTCTTTAGGGAACTCTCTTCTCAATAAGCCTAACAAATCCTGGAAGATGCCATTCATTTTTAAGGTCTTACACATTGTCTTTTGATTTTGTTTAGCTCTTGTCTTACTCCACCAAAATGGTGCACATTAACTTTCAGGAATAATTCTCATCAGTTGTGAAACTGTTCTGTTTTGAAATGTAAATATTTCACAGAGAAAGGAACAGAATTTATCCTTTCCAGCTATTCAGATAACAACCAAATATGAGCTGTGCTCTGTCTTTGTAACTGTGCTGTACTCTTCACTACAGCAGTGGTTACTTGCATTTTGGACAGATGAGGACCTTCGCTTTTATATTTTTAAGAAAATATGTGTTATTTCCTCTGGACTTTTGTCAATCATCACAGGATTCATTGGGATGAGTGTTGGCAGAACCCTTGCTGACTGAAGTACCTTATGTACCTCAGATACTTACTCAGAGTGAATGCCTCAAATAATCTTCCTTTGCAGTTTGGAACATAACCAGGATTAACCATGGGACATGGGAAATGGGCGTAAGATAGCGTTGACAGAAAAATGGAAAAAAAAAAACAGAAACAAACCCCACCATAAATGCAAGTCCAGCATCTTTTCTCAAGGTGTTTAGTTTTCCAAATGAATCTTGGTTTCATGAGCTGAAGAAAGTTGAAACCTGGTTCAGTTTTGCTCCATTCTAGCAAACAGTTGTCAGACAGAGAAGATTGTCTGCCCAAGCAGGACGTGAAAATGAGCAAGGTGGAAATGCATGAAACCAACTCTCCTGTTACATTTTCTATAGTTGGTAACTGGAGAATTTTTCAAACTTTCACTTGCTTTTGCTCAAGGTGGTCAAGCTTGATGCATCTTCAGCTCTTTATGCTTTGACTAGGGAATAAAAAAAAAGTATGACTTGAACTTTCAAAAGAAGGATAAATGATTCTTAGTTTTATTGTTGGACTTCGATCAGTAGCTCTCCAGGAACATTATGAAAGGTAGCTAGTATTTTAAAAATCTTCACTAATTTGGCATGGCCATCTTAACACAGGGTCTGTTTTAAAAACACATTGAACACTTGCATCTTCTGACTTGAAAGGAAAGAGAAGGGAAAAAAGAGCATAAAACAATAAAACCCAAGCCTGTAGTCTATGTGTTTCATGACAATAGTTGTGGAGTTTCTTTTTAATTACATGTAGTAAAAAACTTGCAGATCATGCCCACTCTTTGGGTGAGGGGATAAGAAAAGAAAAGTTCCTTTGCCTGAGGCCCAGGGTTGGAAATATAAACCACAGTTACCACATTATACTTTTTGATAATAGCAATGTCACCAGTGATCTAATGATGACTTGTCCTCCCCTTTGATGATATGTTATCCTCCAGATAATTGTTTGCATGATAGCAGATGATACAGTAAAATATTTTGATGGAAGACACAAACAGTTTCCCATATAAGAAAATGCTTTTTTGTAGAGCCTGAATTCCCACAGTGGGATCTGGTGGTGTCTGCTCTTCCATGGGCAAAATTGTGTCAGCAGAGATTGGCTCTGTAGTGGTACACAGTGTCTGTCCCAGCAGTAATGCTGATGCATTACAATAAAGTTGGATTTCTCTTTGCAGCACATTGTTTTTCTATGGGGCTGCTACTTTGGGTCTGCAGACAGGAGTGCAGCCTTAGCAGATTGCAAGACCATTGCTTAAAAAAAAACTTACCTTCTTCTCCCTCTCCCCTTTTCTTTACAGAAAATACCAGAGAGGAACCCGAGTACGCCTGAGACTGCTGGATCTTGAACTCACATCGAGGTTCTTGGGGGCAAAAACTGATACAACATTGCTGGAAGCTGATGCAGTGCTTTTAGGGCTTGCAGAGAGCAAGCAAACAAGGCAAAAGGAGTAACGTTACTGCAAATAAATGCATTTCGTGCTCTATAGGAAATTACACAAATTAAATGTTTCCTCAGGAAGTAAATGAAAATTTTCTGTCCACTTAGTTAAGTAAATAATGAGATGAATAAAACACAATAAGCACATCGTACCTGATTCTTGCTCCATTTTTATTGACTCATCTTTCTAGGTCTTTGCCTTTAGATTTAAAAGTGAAAGGTAAAGTGAGCTTGTGTAGGTAATGTTAATTGAATATTTGATGTTGTTCTTGTAATTCTTGTATAAAGAATTCCACAGTTCATCATACTGTCCCAAAGATACACTGATCTGAGGATACTGTACTTCCATGGAGGAAGTAGAGGAAGCAGAGCTTGCTGCTGTGGTGTTCCTTCCAGTACAGTGTTTCATACAGAACAACATCAAGGATGGACCATTTACTGCAGATATTAGGTTTAACATCCATTATAATACATCATGCTTTTATCTCCATCAGCATGAGGAACTAGAGATAATTCTTTGCTTTAATCAGAGTTCTCATTTCCAATGCATATTAGTAATTTTTCTCTGGTTGTTAATAGAAATTAAAAGAAATTGTTTCAGTGCAGTGGGCCAAGTGTGGGCCTTAGTTTTCTGTAAGTGTGTTTGAGATAAATATAATGGGTGTTTGAACACACAACCAAAGAATCATGCTATGATATTTCTAATATCTTTTTGGAACATTTCTTTTGATTTCTGTTATATCCAAGTCTGTATTGTGCACTGTGTGCATGGTGCCTAGCAGGTGTGCTGAGGGCAAGGGAAATTTGCTATTCATACCACTGAATTACAAAAGAAAGCCTGTTTAATCTTAAAATATTCCCCCAAATGTTGTAATGAAATGAGATTGTTGAGGTGGCATGCCTTGTTTGTCTGCACTGACTGTCCAGCAACAGTGTGTTTTTATATGTACTTTATTCAGCAAATTGCACAAAATTCAGCAAAATGCACACTGGCTTAAGCATATATTACTGAAATCCACAGGCACCTCATCTTTCTGTTGGAACAGGGTACCAAGGAGCCAGTTCCAGGCTGCCACAGCTCATGCATCACTTCCCTTGCCTTCATCTGAGAGGTACGTGGATAAGATGGCATCAGAGGGCAGAAACTGAGAAATTCTGTTAGATCACAGCTGGCCTGTGAGTCAGGTTGCCACCCAAACTCTGCAGGTCTTCATACGGTCCAACACAATTTATTTAGAACAGGATACAAAAGCTTTAATCTGTTTATAGGTATTTTCCAAAAACATTGTAATTTCTCTTTTAAAGGTTTCTGTCTTTTATCTTTTTGTTTGAAAACATATAAAAAGAAAAGTGAAAGGAAAGCTGAAGTGCCTCTTTACCTGGAACCACAGCCCTATGGCACAGTGCTTTGATTCTTTCTTATTCCTCTGGCTAAAAGAAAAACTTTGACCCAAATAAAAGAAAACTCATTTCCTACCCTTTTGTAACACTGAAAGAAAAGGTATAGTGCAGACAGTATCATAGAATTGTTAAGGTTGGAAAGGTTCTCTGAGATCATTGAGTCCAACTGTTAACCCAGCACTGCCATCTCCACAACAAAACCATGTCCTTAAGTGCCACATCTACAAGTTTTCTTAACACTTCCAGAGGTGGTGATTCCACCATTTCCCTGGGCAGTCTGTTCCAATGCCTGACATCTCCTGCTGTGGGTAGTTTACAAATAGATCTTATCTATGATCTGTTGAGAATATTTTTAATATAAGGTATTTATTTACCCAAATACTAGGAGGAATCACATGGAAAATGCATAGCCATTCTGGAGGAATGGGCATGTTTTAGCAGATCCTTTTATAGTTTTGCAAACTAAAGTTTTGTTTCTGAAATCAGTAAGGAGCCAAGCAAGAGAGAGGAGACAAGCAATGTGAGCTTATTTTGTTTCTTTAATGCCTCTCAGTGATCTTAATCAGGGGATTTTGGACATGAATTTCATTGGATGTTAGCCTCCAGGTAAAGAGTTATCCTAGCACTAAAGTAGGAAAAGAAGGCCTTTTTAAGAAGCCAGGAGAGATTTAAAATATCAAAGAGAAATCCTGTCTGTTGAATAATAACTATTCAACTCATCCTATGTGCTTGAACAACCTTAAACACGAGTGACTTGGGAGGAAATATACGCATTAACGTTTTGGGGCAGGATAAGAGGTAATTCACAGTAAGATTTCAAATGGTGATTTTATCAAACCTTCCTCTGAATAACCTTTAGAGAAGTAGCTTTTGGAGGCTGTAGTGGTTACTATTTCAAATCCATCTTAGTGTTTTATTTGGAAACCCACAGGTTTGCATAAACAGACCCACTCTTACAAATCATGGGGTTGAACCTTCAATGGCTTTAGGCTGCTGCTAGCCTTTGTGGCCTTTGGCAAACCAGTTGTCCCAGCCCATCTGCAGTGACCTTCAGTCAGGAGTTGATCTTCATACAGGAGTTGTCCCATGGAGGAGTCTCTGTTAGGGGTAGCCTATGTCCATCACACGTGGCGTCAATTCTGTACAACTCCCAAATGCAAAATTACAATGACAGAGCAGGGAATTTTGAAATGTCTTTGTGGTAGGATGTTGGTATTGCTGTAATACCTGCATATACCAAGAATATGTGTAGACTGCATGTCCATAACACAACCTAAGAAACCAAGTGATATTCTTTACTGAACAGCCATGATGCTACAATTGCGTGGCCTATTCTATAAGACTGTTCACATATTCACATTCCAGTCTTTCATCAGAATAGAAATTGATAATGCAAACAGGTATTTCTAGGGCCATCCATACAGAAAAATAACGAAGTTATTTTTCTATATGTTAACTTTGCTGCTGGTTGCCCTTATCCGAGAAGTTCTCTCTTTCTTCATGATCACATGCCTTTTTGCTCCTTTTCTTTGCATTTTCTATTCCAGAGATGCACAAGTGTATGTACAAGAGCAATGCACAGTGAAATCTCCTTGTCCACATGGTTCATATCCCGAGTGGCCTTACATGTGTCTGGGTTTGGGTTTGGGCAGTGGTGTCAATTTGAATTTTTGTTTGGAGATCATTCTTAGTTGTTTCTGTTGTTTCTGCTAACATAAAGAAAGGGTAAAGCCATCCCAGCAGCTCCTGTGGCACTCTGCCTAGCCCATGCCACCTCCTGTCACTAAGTATACTACATGTACGACTACTATTAACCACAGGAAACCAACTGATACATACTGAGGCAGTAGCTGTAAGTGTAAATGTATTATTTTGCTGAGAATCCTGCGGTATAAATCAAGTTCTGCAACTATGTTCATCTGACTGCTGAAATCAGGAATTTCTCTGTATGCCATGCTGTGTTTTCTTCTAAATTTTGTGATTTTGTCTTACTCTGAAGCACAGACCAGATGAGCAAAGGTCATTACTAAAATCATATGGATTTGTTCTCTCACAGTTCATTTTTTTGATTATGCCACGGAAAAGATGTTTGGTGTTAGCAGATCTCTGTGTTTCTTCATCTGTTTTCCAGACTTCTTTTTTTTTTTTTTAATTTTATTTTCCCTTAACAGTCTTGAGTTTTGCAAATGTTGAAGGTTAATTTTGCTCTAGAATTTTTCAAGTAACAACACAGACTCTACTTCATTAACAGATACACAATTTCTCATCCTCTATCATATTCTGCTTTGCATGCTGCCCTCATCTCTTAGTTGACAAATTTCTCACTTAAATTTGGATGAGCATGACAGATTCACTGCAGATAGTTGTAATACATGCTTGCTATGGTGTAAAATTTATACTTGGAATTGTAATGCTGAGTGCTCAGAGAATAGCATGAAACGCATCCTCAGCGGAGAGAGGAGAAGCCTGGCTGCCATCCCAGCCTTGTTGTCCCCTCTCAGTCTCTGTGTTTGGGTGAGTCTGTAGCAAGTGACCATGGGCAGGCTCAAATTTTCCCTTCTACACAAGCAAGAAATATTTCCACGCATTCTGCTAGAAGGACACTTAACTGTTTCTAGGCCTGTAACTGAAGTGCCCATGAACTTCACCCTGTCCCACATTCCCTTCTTACTCCACTCAAATATACCTGAATGCCTGTAGTGCTCTCAGGGTTTACAGATGTGCTTATAAGCAAAGATAGTATTGATAAAAACTGAAATCAAAGCCGATTGGGGTTTTGGCTGAAGCAATACTTCACCTTTTACGTTTATTCAGGTCCTGCCTTGAAAGCTTTCATAAGTTTTCCTATAATTCTACCTTTTACTTTATGAACAGAACATTAAACACTTTATATATATTTGGAAACCAAAATAGCTTTATCATGAATTGGAGTTGGAAGAGAAAAGAGAATAGTTCAATGTTCTTTTGATGACTGATGTGCTAAAACAAGACCTGGTAAATTCCCTGGGCTTGTCTGCCCTTTCATATTCCAGGCCTTTAGGTGATCCAACGGGGAAAAAGGGAAACCCTGAAGAAATCAGGTCTGTGTATTGAGAGAAAATTAGCATCTTGCAACCAAAGCTTTGGCACTGAGCTGGTTTCTAAAGAAAAGAATACTTAGCGTTTTACTTCAGGGCATTCTGGAAAGTTTGGGTTCCTTCTCATTTCTTAATACTGTCAAATTTATAAATCAGGCAAATTACTGTTCAAATTACTGCTTTTTTTCCTCACAGCATTGTTCCCATGTGCTGGGAGAACTTTTCCAGTCTTCTGTTTTGCCTAGAGAGCATTTCTGCTAGATATAAGCATGCACTCTACATGTGCTTTTTAGTAAATTATACATTCTGGGGAGGTGTTTATCACATATGAAGGGTCTAGACTGCCCAGATGAGGCTATTACATTGTCATCCAGCCATAACCCAAAATAAATATCATCCCTGGTATGACTGCATTAGACTTACGAAAGCATTCTTGTTGCCTTCTAGGTTGTGCCTCATTCAATCAGAATTAAGCAGCCTGATGCACTCGCTACATGGTGGCTAATGAGGAAATCAGCCATTTATTAACGTGGCAGCCTGTCTGCAGCAGGCTGGGTGTCAAGTGCAGCCAAAAGTAACACTTCCCAACTGGGTTAATCGATCCAAGGCACCCTTGGCATAGATACTGTAGGCACTCTGCAACTTTGGTTACTGTCTGGAAGTGGCAGCATATTTAAAGTGTTTTAGTATGTTGACATTTAAAGTGGTAGGAAGGGTCTTTTTTCTCCTGCCTTTTATGACAAATCAAAGAACTACTGAAATATCAGCTCCTACCGTTACACAAGAGCAACTTGGCTGGTTGAATCTTTGCACATCTTCTCAGCCTCAAACCTGTGTTTAAGACATGACACATACGGGAACTTAAGTGTTACTTCACAGTCTCAGTCCAGTAGCATGGGGAAGAAAGTTCAGGGCTTAATACTTCTATTCCGAGAGAGAGGAGTTGTTCAGTTCTTGTCAAAATGTTTAAATGTCCTCTCATGCTAGTCATTGCTATCTCCTGCATTCCCCATCTGCCAAAGCCCTTCATTTGTGCCAAAGCTTGTGTGGGTCTAGCTGTTAAATTACTTGACCCAGAGGACATTTAAATAAGCCTGGCATGGTTTGCTCAGGATCACCCAAGTGCTAAGCAGGTGTGTTTGGGTGTGATTTCATTGCCTCTTGAGGGACAGACTTTGCTGTAAGAGTCTGAGAGACTCCCGCACTGATTTGGGTTCCTGTTTGCCCTTGGAAGACCACCGCTACATTTACAGTGGCATTAGGGGTGACAGAGTCTTCAGCAAGCTTAGGAAGGATGTGTCGCCGCAGCGCTGGCGGTTTCCCTCCGCCGGGTGAGCAGCAGGGAGGCGAGAGCGGGGGCAGCAGAGGCAGGAGCTGCCTGACAGCTCGAGCTGTGAAAGAGCAGCGTCAGCTCAAAATCTTTCTGCCCTGGCCTTTGCACCTCGGCCCGCGGCGTCTTTGCACACGCTGGATCACCGGGGAGCTGAAGTTTCATTTACCGACTGAACGACCCTGAAAAAGGCCCCCCCCGTCCCAATTAGCGTTGCCGCCCGCCCGCCTCGGCCTCGGCC
>VYXB01000130.1:186112-210624 GCA_013397135.1 Pachyramphus minor
GAGCGGGGCGCGCGGGGGCGCGCGGGGAGGCGGCGGCGCGCGCTGTGGGGCGCGGGGGCGCCCGCCCCTCTCCGGGGCGCTGGACCCTTTCAAGAGAGCTGCGGCGCGCCGGGTTCTTGTGTGAAAAACAAGGGGCACAATGCTGGAGTCGTAACCTCCTCACCCCTGACGGCATGGGAAAGTGCACTCCTCAGCTGTTGGGTATAGAAAGGCTGCTTCAGGCATGAGAAATGTTCATAAAAATGCCGTTTAGAGCCTGCCCTTCTACTCTGCACATGTCATCTTGCCTATCAAGCTGCCTAATTGGAAAATTAGGCTGGCCTTAATTTAGAGACCTTAAAGTTCATGCCGATAATTTCCCAGAGACTTCCCCCCCCCAATTATTATTATAAATGGTTTCAGCACATTGGAAATCTGTATTGAAAAAGAAAAAAATACACCCGGGAAGAGCAGCTCTTTCATTTCAGAGACTTTCACTGATTTCTGTGTGTGAAATTGTATTGTTGTGCATCCTGTGAATGATCATCTGGAGATGAATGTGAGTCCCTGTTGTTTTCCATGCATCATGCCTTGTTTGACTGTACGCAAAGAGCTGATCATACTTTAATTTACAGCATGTTATAATCTTATTTTGGAGCTTAATGCACCTGCTATTTTCTATCTGCTGAGGCTCTGAAAGCAGCAGTGAGTAGAAGCCGCCTTGCAGCTGTAAATGTTTCCCCCTCCCCCGAGTCTTGTATCTGTGGGCACCACAGACACCACTGGTCCCGAGTCACCTAAGGAGACCTGAGATGATGCGTGGGATCAGGCTGGCGGGTTGAATCCTTCCAGATTTGATCAGGGCTCAGCCTTGCAAGTAGCCACATCCAAGTGGCTGTGGTCTAAGCCTTTTTGATCACCACTTAAAACTGTGTTTACATGACACAGTGAAGATCTCCTCTCTGAGCTTGGGTATTGTCCGTCTGAGACCCACGATGGGATAAAGGCAGTGGTGACCATGCACACGAGGCTGTCCTGTTTATGTACAGCTGTTAGGACGAGGAAGGATTTCAGCCGACTCCTGCTTGTACCCTGCAGATGGGAGCAATGGGCAGGGCTGGGCAGAGGCTCACAGAGGCAGAGCACTTTAGTTGCTCCTGCTGTACACACAAGCAGTTGGCCATGTTGGAAGCTGGATGGGCTGACAAAACCTCTCACCCTGTCTCTTGGCAGCAATAGGAGTGGCTGGTGTGCACAACAAGGACTAAAGCATGACTTGATAAACCTGTTAGTCCTCTGGATTTTCATCCTATTGCTGAAAGCTGCACACAGGAAGCATGAGAGAGGTCCCTATCTAAGATGATTTTCAAGGTCAACGTTGGGTACATTAAGATAGATGCAGTGTGCTAAGGCCATAGACACATCTTCCCTGGGTCCTGCTAAACCACTTGACGAGGCTACTTCTTTCGCACAGCTGCTCGGCTACTTCTCACCCAAGAAACTCACTCCTGGGTGAGTTTCCAACCAACTTTGATCCTGCTGTTTGTACAGCTTATTCCCGTACAAACTGTACAGTTTGTACAGTTTTATTCTTGGTTGTTTTGGAAGGTGTGCTTGTAGGGACTGGTGTGAGAAGATGGAGGAAGTGAGGGCATCTGGCATGAGCTGGGGCACTTGCCTTTGTATCTCTGGGAGAAGAGCACTGCTGAACACTGGGTCAAGAGCATGCCCATGGATGAGATGACCAAGACAGCTTAGGGGCAGGATGCAACCCCAGGATCAGGATTTGGCGGGTTCAGACCTTCTCTTGGTCATGCAAGCCAGGCATGTGAGCAGAGCCCCAATTTCATCTTCCTCTAAAACTTTAACCACACACAGCTGGGTCTGAGATCTGGTGCTGATTGCAGAAAGCAGGGTTCACCTAATGAGTTTCTGTGGGTCAAAACTAAAACATTAGGATAAAGAAAATATAGCCAACAAAGTGAAAACAAGGCAAACAAAACTCCTGCTCATCTTGGGCTCTATCTACCCTCCCTGCAGGCATATAGCATTGCATGGGAGGTCTCAGTGATAAAGCTTCTAGGGGTCCCTGAGAGCATCACTACCATTTCACTCATGTTGGAGGACAAAGCCAGGCCCAGATGAGATACATAGAGCTAGGGGGCCTGTCTTCATGAAAAACAGGAGCTCTTATTCTTCCACATTTATTAAGAGGTTTTTAAAGGGCAGGAGGTCTTCCTGGAACAGGATTCAGTCTCAGGTGCGTGAACCTGGGCAGAACAGGAGCGAATTGGAGAGTTGTATAGTGTAACAGTAAGGAAAAAAACATACATGAGTACTGAGTGGAAAAAATAGACTGTTAAAGGCTTATATCTTTAATTTATTCAGTAAGACAAAAGCATGCTGCTGGCGCCTCTGCAACAGTGCCTCTGGCAGGGTCTCACTGTGTCTTCCTTCAGTGTCATAGTAAGAGCCAGAGCATAGGTGAGTGCCTCCTGTAAAAGGGTCAGTTGTAATGTTTCTGATCTTATTTTGGGTGCCTTGTTTACTGGTAGCAGTGAAGGCAGCAGGCTGGAAGAGCTGCAACCAAGCACCTTGATGCAAACCACAGTAGCACCTTGTGAACTCCAAAGATGGGCAGCTGGGGAGGACCATTTCCCAGTGCTTAGTCCCAGCTTACCTGCTATTTATAGAAAAGCACAGTTGTATGCACATGTTGCCTATTTGAGTCCATGGCATGGCACTTGGTGGTCAGCGTGCCAGGGGTGTACCCTCTCTGCTGCCTTTCCTCTGGGCAGGCCCACACTTCACCAGCGTTAACAGGGGTTATCCTCCCTGCCTTCTGCCGCTTACAATGGAAATTAGTTCAACAGGATGAAAGGTTGATGGTGGGAAAGCATGTCAGAAAATACAATGCAGAGAACACAACTCTTGGGAGAGAGCTCTTTGTTTGAAAGGGCTCAGGATTTAGCCAAGGGGGCGTAGTTATAATTTACTTTAAGGGATGCTGACAACTGCATTTGTCAAGTTAGATTATGGTCATACTGTCATAAAGGATCACTCTGTTGTTTTACTACTAGTGTATAGATGCATAAGTACTTTGGGCCTCATTGAAGATAAAAATATGGCTCTGATGTGTGAAAACCCATACTACTGCCTAAATTTCCATGCTGCTACATGGCCCTTTGGTCACCGTACGACTATTTAGTGCATACATTTGAGCACTTGAATGAATTTTAAGTCTTTGTAGATCTGAAATAGAGTCAATTTTTGGAGCAAAATTTACCTTCTGACAATCACCCTTTCTTAATTTATGTTACTGTGCCCACACTGAGTGTTACTATTTGCCATCCCTCTTTTATTCCTCTTCATTTTTTAATTTCAAACTCTAAAAGCCTGAGGATGGATCTAAGGTGTTTTTTGTTTTTTTTTTCTTCTCCTTAGAATAATGCCTGTTACTATTCATATTTCTTAATCAAATGTTTCCTTTCTACTAAAAGACATGCATGTTTGAGGAAGCCAAGTGCTCCCAAGAGAGCTGCCAGTACTGCAGCCCATCATGTTTGCTGGTGGGATGGTGCTTAGGAAGGTGCTTCTGGGGTACTGAGCCATATGGGACAACTGAACCATTTCAAGCTCCCATCGTGAAATACAGTCCCTCTCAGGCTGCCCACCAGCCAATGCAGGCAGACCCCTGTGTAAAGCAGGTCTAATTTGAATGCTAATGACAGGACTTTGCTGCAGTTGTCCACACTGAGGTGCTAGTGAAGAAACGACTTGGTCCTTCTGAGTTTGTGTTGTGCTTTTGACAGTCCCTCAGCATCCCTTCTCTTCTTGGGAAAAGAGGGATGAAGAACTGCATTGATGCATGGGTAGACAACTGCCTGGGATGTTTTTTTTTTCACATTACTTTCCAAATAACTCTTCCCCTTCTATCTCATGTTTGCTATTCTTCATGCTGTGCTCCTGAAAAGTGCTTGAGTTTAGGAGAGTTCAATCTTTCCACCCTGAAGGGTTATTCTGAATGAGTTATTTTCTGCATGACGGTGGGTACATTAAAACACACATCTTGCAGACAGGTAGGCAGAAGGGGATGTTGGCAGTGCACCTGTAGTTCATGTGGTGTGGTCTGTGGGTGCTCACTGGGTGCCCAACTGAATTGAGGCCCTACTGGAGCACTTACCTTTGGCTTTGTAAAAGTCAGGTTTAACTGGCAAGCCCTGAATTTATTGTATGATGTTATATTTTTAGTATAGGAATACTCCGATTTTGAGTCCAGCCATGCATTTGATTCCTGTGAAACATGTGTTCGTATCTGGAGGCTCAGGTAGGTTTGGTCACTGAAGCTGGCTTGCAGGCATCCAACTCTCCCCATATTCCCAGGTTCACAGTCCCTTGAAACTTGAGCTAAACGAGACACTGTTGAGCTTTTCTTGGTGCCTTTTGCTCCCAGAAGGACACACTGTTAGCTGTGCGTGTGCTGTGACAGCCGGGGTCTGGGTGGGCCAGCACGGGGCTGGCGGGGCCCTGACGGTGACACAGCTGTCCTGCCTCCCCCAGCACACAGAGCCTGTTCTCCCAGGGCAGGGGCTGATGGTAACACCTCAAATTAGCCATGTGGCCAGCGTTTAACCGCAACATTACCGGCCCACATCCGAACAGCTGACAGCCTGAATAATTTACTGCATGCAAATGGTGGGACCTGCTGTCTCTGTTAGTGCCGGGATCCGATTGCCACAGCCCATTAATCGTAATTGCCAGTTTGTGCTGACAGAAGTGGGGCCTTCACCCTGTGGGTGATTAGGCAGCTACCGGGGAGACTGTTCCCCTCCACATCCTCCCACTCGAGGGGACCTGGGATTTTTTCTTTCTTTTATTTGTATTTAATTGAACTGCAAGGCCAAATTTAGTGATTCTCATATGTTGTGGCCCCCAGGCCATGCAGGGACGACTCTGTCCCAGGGGAACACAGTGGCTTCAGAGTCTAATTGTCGCTGGAGAAGTTTGTGATGGCTGCCCCAGTGGCATGGAGGACACTGTGTGTGGAGAATAGGTTACCTGGCACAAATCCCACTGCAGGGGACCAGTGGCACCAGCCCTACTCTGCTGGCAGAGGACCATCCCTGAGGGCCTCCCCACTGCCCTGCAATGCAGCATCTGGCACAACTTTCAGTCCCATTTTAAACATATAAAGCAAAGGAGCATCTACTCCCCATCTTGTCTCCTTGATTTCTTCACTAAGAAGCTTCTTTGTGGCAGCCGAACTTCTCTTTTCCTTTTGCTATTTCCAACCTACATTCCCCTCCCTCAGCTGGGACATCACCTACCATTGCTCAGACACCCTCTCTGCTCCCTAAACCTTTCTGATTCTTCTGGAAAGCAGGGTTGGTCTTCAGTCTCCTTTGTTGATCAACCAACCCTTTTTGAACACACTAACTTTCAGTTTTGTGTCCTTTTGCAATGGGGACAGTAGCAAGATTAAATTCCCAAGGTGCTGTGATTATGTTTTATTTGGTGTTTGTAGCTGCTCCTCAGCTATCATGGTGTTGTGAGCACCTGGGAAAGTGAGTGGCCATCAGGCACAGATGAGGCAAGGGGAGAGGCAGAAAAGAGAAAGCTTTGCTCCCTGCAAGAGCCTGGGAGAGCAGGCTAGAAGGAAAGGAGGGAGGGAGGCAAGAGGACTGGACAGCAGGGCAAGAGCATGCACAGCCCTGGAGCAAGCCCAGACCTGGGAAGGCTCCTAATCAGAACTGGGCACAAAGGAGCAGGGGTGCTCATTTTGGCTTGCAATGACAAATGATAGTTCTTCAAGTCATCACCTTGTAATTGATGACTGAGTGAGAGAGCAAGCCCGCATGAACAACTGTCATTTGAATGGCTGGGGGATGCAGAGAGCTGGGGAAAAAGCCCCTCTGGAAGTGCTGTAACGAGCCTGTTTGGCATCTCTAAGTATGTGAGCTATTTCAGGTATGTTTGCTAAACTTCTCCCATTACTTGCCAGCACATGATACAGCTATGCCTGTGTGCACGTGCATGTTGTATATAAGAGGACATGTATCCTGGAGCACTGATACACAGATTTCCTTTAAATTATCATGTTGGACCCTCATGTTTGTCAGATGAAAATGAGGTATGCTGGTGGTTTGCTGCTCTTATGATACAAAGTGTATTAAGTCGATCAGCTCTTGGACATTTAACAAGTGGGTTTTATTTTTCTGGTTCTTTTTCTTTATGTCCTCTCCAGCACAAATCACAAATAGCACAAGCCCTCTGTTACCCATCTCCCATCCCTGTCAATCCATGTGCTTAGAATACACAGCTGAAACCAGCCAAAAATTTTAGAAAATCTCTGCTGGAGGGAGGACATCATCTGATCCCTTCCTTAATTAGAACATAGGCTTGATTTGTCTATCTTGAAATGTGAAAGGCATTTGTATGTTAAGCAAATACTTAACAAAGGCTTATTTCAAGCCTTCACAAATGAATGCAGTTCTCCCGCCCACTCAGTTTTCCCAGGAATATGAGCACTAAGGGTGAGATGCAACCACTTTATGTCCTTCTGGTGCTGAGAAACAGAGATGACTGAGGGCAGGTGTGATAGTGGTCTATAACATTATTTTATGCTAGAAATTGCTTGTTCTTCCAGTGCAAGAAGTAGGGTCATCCAATGAAGCCTGCAAGAGGCAAGCTCAGAGGAACTTTTGCAGATGATGTGGAGCCACCTCCTTACTGTGGGATGCTGGGGAGCCTGAAAGCATACACAAATTGAAAGGGAGATCCCACAAATCAAAGGAGGGGAAAGCTGTCAAGCTTGCTAAATGCAGAGAAGCTGCTGCTGACTGAGGCAAATGCCCACTGGAAGCTGGACAGCGTTGGTCTGACCCAGTACACATCCCTCATCCACCCCAAACAGGGGATCCACTCTTGGATGAGATGTCTGTTCTGTGTCATCCAGCTGTGATTGGCTAAAATGGAGCCTCATCCATGGCATTCACCTAACCCCACCATTCCTCTGGATGGGCTTCAAGAGCGCTGTATCCTCCAAAGCATTTATCAAAGCCTCTCTGTGGCCCAGCAAATCACTTTGCTTGAGCTGGCCCACGAAGGAGAATGGGCATCTTCCTAAAAAAAAAGGAAAAAAAAAGTCACAACATAGTGACTTTGATGTCCTCTTTACCTAGATCTCCCACCTTTCTGATGCCTGGCACACACATTTCTTCTGAGCATTCTTCCCTCAGTCAAAGCTGCTCTGAGGTCTGATTACATACTGGCTGATTATTTTACCTCTTGAGGAGGAGGAGGAGGAGTTTGTCCAGAGGGCCCTGCTACTCATTATGCCTGTGGGATTGCTCAAGCTTAGAGGAGCTGTTTCCCATCCCATATAAACACTGGTCATTGAGCACTGAACTGTCACTTTTTACCAGTTTAGGCCTTCTCAGAAAGCACCTTCAAAATTGTACTAAATTAGGAATGAAAATGTACTTGGGGGAAAAAACCCAACACATCACCACCAACAAAACAAGCAGCTTTTTGAATTCACTTATTGAATTCTCTGTTTTTTCATTGTTTTGATCTGACATAGCTTATTTCTGAGCCATGGATATAGCGTGGATATCTAGAAATCTCATTTGAAATGCTAGAAAAGTGTACTTCTCCCGAGCATGTTCTGGCTTCATCTTCCACATCTGTGTTGGGCTCAGACTTGTCCTACTGACCAAGGCAATGGCTCTGCAGGTGCACAAACTGCTAAACACAAATGTTTTTTTCAAGAACAAATTCACTAAACAAGTTTTATTTGGGTATTTTTCTCTCTTTGCTTAGGTGACATTGAGGAACAACGCTCTGTGGGGGTGGGATGTCCCATGCACCTGCCAGCTCTGCAGTGGGCCATTTTCTACCTCTCAGCTTTTCGTTCCCCCATCACACTTGGCTTTTCTAAGGAACTATTGCAACACAGCAGCCTGGGGGACGGCAGGAAGAAGTGACACTTTGATTGACCACTTTACATAATCTTTAACAATAGAAGGGGTTTAGTGACTTGGTACAGCCTGTACTCAACATAAAACCCAGTCTGTTATCGAGAATTGCTTAGATGGTGAGATAAGCTGTTAATGCTGGTGGAGGAACATTACTGCATAAGAATACAATGATGATATTTTTTTTCCCACTTCCACTCTTTTTTCCTTATTTAAAATGTACCCTTGAGCATTACCTGATAGACTGGAGTCCTGCATCAAGTCATTGTTTTGGTTGGACAGGCTGAGATCTTTTCCTCATTTTAGCTATTGCTAAAATTGCATTATTTTCCTTCTTTTTTAAGTAACTCAAGATACAAGCTGATCAAGACACACATGTTCCAGTTTGATAGAAAGAAGCTTTTATATCCTAAGAAATAAACCCTTGTTCCAGATTACAGGGATATGTATTATCTAGTGATATTAATGCTTAAGTAAGAGAAAACTTTATGTAATGAAAATTCCCCGCCCCCCCCCCCTTTTTTTTTTGCTGAAACTCTTTTCTGAAACTCCAGTCCTTCTAATCCATACCAGGATGTGTGCTGCTGGGTGTCCAAATAATGTTTATGTCATGTAAATTGCATACAGGAATGATACTAGGACATTCTATCACCACAGCCATCCTTTGGGGCTTGTCATGGAGGAATTAGAGAGAAACTCACTTCTACTTACCCCAGAGGTGCCTGAGTTTGCCAAGCAAGCGGTGGCAGTGTAGGGAGCAGGGCACTTGGCTTCCTTGTATTCAAAGGTGAGGGGAATGGAATCAGGCTCTGCCATTTTGACATGTGTACCTCAGTTCTTGAGTCTGCCGGTTGTCCCTCAGTTCTGAAGAAGGGGGATGCTCAAGACAGTGCTTCTGCCCTGGCATCAGGGGAGGGATCGATGCCCTCGTGAAACTGGCCCTTCCCAAACAGCCCCTCCACAGAGTCAGGGGTGCTTGTCCACAGGCAGGACATCTTAGTGGGTCTGTCACACCACACGTGCCTTATTTCCGTGTCAGCTCCACCCTGATCTGCTAGGAGAGAGAGTGCCATGGAGTCAGGGGGACTTCTGGATGGGAATTTCATTATTTCAGGGGAGAGGGAGGGCCCTATGATAGGAGATGATGTGTAGAAAGATATCTGGATTGAGGAAGGATTGGTGAGAACAGTCTGCCCCTTGGGAATAGCAAGATTTGAATGAATCTTGCCCAAACTCTCAGTGCTACAAAGTGTTGGTGGAGAAGCACTTGGGCCCAGTGCCTCTCCTTACCTGTAAAGTGATCAAGTGAGAAGAAACAGTTCTGCAAAAATGGCACTGCAGAGGGTGACAATTCAGCATTTCATACTGTGGTGGGGAAGATAAGTGTCCTACTGGGACATGTAACAGGAAAGTGGCTTGGTAGGACCTATAGCCTCATCCTTCCACTCAGCTCACACTTGTGGGGCCTTCACTGGGGCAACAGTTCCAGTTTCAGTACTGCAAATAGGTCAGTTCATGAGAATGCAGAGGAAAACACTATGGAGTGTCCTGGGGTACATTTCTGAGGAAACCTTGACAAATCATCATTGTTTGGACTAATGAAAATACTTCAAGGGTTTCAAGTATGTACATGTCAGCTGTGGGGAGCGGTGTTCTCTGTGTCCATGGAAGACAGGAAAGAAAAGTGATTGTTTAAATTGCAGTAGGAGAGCGTTGCGTTAGACTTCATAAAGTGATTTCTATCAGTAAGGAAACTGCAGAAGCAGGATAAATTGCCTGAGGGAACTTGTGCAGCTTTTGTTACTGAAAATCTTTAAGGACAGCTCAGACAAATATCAACCCTACCCTGCTATCCTGCCCTGACTTCTTGAACTCTCTTCTCTTCTAGGACCTATTGAGCAGAAGGTGTTAAATATGTGCTTGAGTCAGAATGGAGTCATTGGCTTTGTCTTGGCTAGGATACAAGCATTATAAAAAGTGTTAAAATTGATCCATATTTAGGAAAGCATTAAAACATACGAATCATTTCAGACACGTTTAGCACCCGGTGGGTTTTGTCTTGCGTAGGAAGGAAAGGGTTGGTAACAGAATGTCTTAATTAACACATTTCAGAACTCCAGTGTGGTTGCAGTCGTATAGCTTTCAACATCTCCTTGTTGGCCAAGTTGAAAGCAGTGCTGCCAAAACTTTCCAACACATCTTTAAATCCTGACTGAGGACCAACCCAGGGGGTTGAAGCATGGATTTAAAATGAAGCATTTGCTTAGGTTACATGATGGCTGCAAGGGTACCAGGGGAAGAGTTTTGTGTCTGGGATCGGTGCTCATCCAGTGGGAGGACATGCCATGGTGGATGCATGCAGGATGCACCCAGCCTTTGCCAGTGACCCATTGCCCTAAGCACAGGTCTGCTGCTGGGTCACACAGCCCTGGACTGGAGCTGCTCTTCCTAAATCCACAGTGACCTGGAGTTTCTTCCCAAGAGAATCATCATGCCCAGGGCTTCTCAGAGCCAGTGGCATGACTTCTGGTCTCAGCATGCCTGGCAAAGTGACAGCCCTTCTGGTGGTGGAAGTTTTGTGTATCATCCATCTGTGTGGGGACCGCCAGCATGTGCAAGACTTTGCCATCAGCTCTGCTGGATGCTGGGTGTTGAGAGCAGGTCCTGCTGGCCCCAAAACCCAGCCCCTGTAAGATGGGTGCCTCCAATTTGTCAGTTGATATTGCTCCATTCATTGCTCTGTGTTTTTCATTCACCTCAAAATTTTTTTGTCAAATTTATTGCACACCTCGCTGCAGAGGAAAAAAAATTAATATTGAAAATAATGCACAGATGTTGTTATCCAGGCAATGCCTAATTAATGATGAAATATTAATTAATTAATACTTTCTTCTGAAAGTTTTTTTTTTTTTTCAGTTAAAGTCCTTCTCTACATCTTGCATGGTAGGGTATTTTTCACTTTAATTGTTGTGGTATGAAGTTAGTGGAAGAATACAAATTACCACTTTAATATTTAAAAGCCAGTGTTCAGAGCCTGGAAGACTCTGTGATATACTTGACCACCTTCATTCAAAAAGAAGATATGTTTGATATATATGAATGTTTTCCTTCACCTGTGGAATGTATATGAGCAATTGCTTCACACAACTCACACTGGTACGTTTCATTTCCCTGTCAGAATATGATTTGTATCAAACAGTTGTGTTTGTGTCCCATCTGATTTACCACTTCTCATAGCTTTCCATGCTGGAGACTGTCCTCTCTCTTGCTTCATTTAAAACCATCAGCTTTTTTTCTTACAGTAGATTGTATGCCAGAGTTTTACATGCACCCCTAGTATCCTTGGTGACCTACAAGGCTCCATAGGATATATTCATTTCCTGTAAGCAATTGCAAAACCCTATTATTTTTTTACAGGACTTCAGCATGGCCTAAAATGTGTGTGTGCAATCTGAACAAACGTGATTCTGTTTAAATGTCTGGTGGATTTTCTTTTTTAAACTATTTACGGAGGTGCTAGGTGGCGGCGACCTGTGCAGCATCAGGAAGGTGCTCCCAATAGTGATGCTTGTATTGCAACCTGTTTTCAGTCTAACGATTGCCCTACACTCTTGGAAAGCATTCAGCTACAGCCTTCATCATCAAGAGAACCTGTTTTTCAACAGGTAGGTGTCAGCCAACTCCCCTGTAGCGTGAGGGGGTTTCCGTGTGCATGACACTTCACCTTCTGCCATCTGATTCCAGGATGAGGGCTTGAAGGGCTGTGCCCTTCTGTCTCTACTAAACCACCGGAGAAGTCCCTGCTCTGTTGTCATAAGTGGCAAAACCTTTATTAAAATCAACAGGAGCTGTATTTGTCCCCAGCCAGAGAAATCATAGGTAATACTGTAAACACTGAAGTAGCCTGGTGTAAAGAAAGGCTGGGGATGAGTCAAAACTTCATTTTTAATCCCAGGGCTGGCTGGCCATTGCTATTCTGTTATCAACCTTTCTTTGCCCCCCAATATTTTGATTCCAGAAAAAGAGAATAAAAACAATAACTGCTTGGTTAGCAGTGATTTCTTTATAAACAATATAAATAGATGAGTACTGCACTGCCCTACACTGAGTGTTTGAAAAGAGTATTTAGAAGGCTCCTTAAGTTAAATGAAGTATAAGACCTTTATTGGTTTGTTGGCTGTAAGCGCCTGTGGCAATCCGGGGACAAACCAAGACCAACAGAAAAAAAGTACCCTTTGATAAATAACCTTTCCATATTAAATGCACATCAATCTGACATCAACAATTAGCTGTCAGGTGCTTGGCTTTGCTAGCAAAGGCCAATTTTCAGATTAGTGCTAATTGCAGGGCGGGCTGACACATCAGCTCAGAGCCCCGGTAGCTAACGGCCCGGGCAGGAGCGGGTTCAATAGCAGGAGCAGGGGAGGGCTGAGGCTGCCTGTCTCCAGCTTGCTGGCAGTTTGACTGTAGACTAAAGTAATGGAGCTGGCAGGGTGGAATCAATTACTGGCCAATGAAGATTTTCCCACAGGTCGAAGCTTGGGAAAAAAAGGACGTTCCTGCTGCCGAGACAGCTGGCATGGACTGTCCACTGGGAAAGGAGCCTGGAGAATGAGAAAAAGAGGGACAGTTCTTGGTGATAAACTGGTGACAGACTATAAATTATGAAAAGGGGATTTGGCAGAGGATTTAGAACTTGCTACCTCTGCTTTTCCCTCCCCCAAGATTTTAATGCCAGCCATGTTCACTGAGTCATTCAATTATCTTAGTTAGAAAGTGAGAAGTGTTAAGAGAAAAAGCTCAGAATGTATTTTGCTGAGCAGGGTGTGTGCCTATGTGAGCTGAGCTTTAAAACCTTTACACCAGCAATTTCCCCTCTAAGCAAACCTGACTGAGCCCCTTGATGCAGGGCTGACTAATGCTGATGTGTCTGATGCTTTTTCATGAGACGGCTGGATTTCTGCGGTGCTGCTACAAAGGTCAACCCAAAATTTTTTTTCCTGCTCCTTTTCTATAGCAGTTTGTTTCAGTCTGGAGGAACACAGGAGCAGGGCAGTAGTGCAGTACCTACCTCTGCATTTCACTGCATCTGAGCAGCAAAGCCAGTGATATACTTGCTCTGAAAAACACTGTCCTTCACTGGCAGAAAGGAATCATAAAAGCATTCATTGCTGGGAACAACCAGCTCTTTCTCTATGGAAAATCAGCTCTTTATGTTATCAAAATTAAAATATAACAGTTCAAACATGCACCTAAGTGAAATCCGTATATATAAGACTGACAGAAATGCCAAGCTAAACCTTCAAGTTCTATTCTTCCTGCTGCTTTTGAACATATCCTTTCTGTATTAGGATGAGGACTAAATTGTTTCTTTTTGTCTCCTTTTTTGTACATGGAGGAGTTTAGTTAGAAAAATCAGGAGAGGAAATGTAAGCATTTGTCACTTTTTGCTGTGTAACATTTATTCTCAATAGTGTGATCAGAAAACTAAGAATCTTTGGATTATTTTTGTAGCCTCATTATAACTGAATAATCTCTGTAGTTGGACTCTTGTGAGACTGATGACTTTGTCTCAATTTCACATTGGTATGACTGTATCTACACCAGCAAGCCTGATATTTGTCTTGGGTATGTACCTACATGCCTTTACATGCACATTTATTGGTGAATCTCTTTCTACCTATGTGCACTCCAAAATAAAGCATAGTGAGGGTGTCCACTCACCCAACAACTACTAAACAAAAGTTTATACACCTTTATTTTGCAGTGCATGGTGGCATAGGGCAGTTTACCTGAGAATGGAGTCATTGCAGTGACAGACCCAGCTGTCCTGGAGTAAGAGCTATATTGAGCTGTGGGCATGGTAGTTGTCCTTGGCTTCTTCTGGCTTGTCTTTTGTTTTCTAAGCCAGTATGATTTTCTTGATTCACAACTTTGAGCTTTCTTTCATGGCCCTGAGCGATAGAAATCTACTTTTTAATGAAAACAGAGATTCTCACATAATGATTTCTGTTTGGGAGCTGAGGTTTTAGGAAAAACACCCATTATCACAAGACATTATCAAGAAACATTTCAGGAGAGTTGGCAATGTTAAGTTTAGGTTAGGTTTGAAAGGCTTTGTGGGAGGTTGGTAGAAATATGACTCTGTGATTTACATCAAATTTAACTATATCTTTCTGAAACTTTTAATTGTGCATATCAACAGATGGATGGAAAAGAGCTTGGTTGGTATGTCAACTTGCAAGGTCTGAAGAAGGATTTCTCTTGGCTGTGCCAAGAGCTGGGAGAAAGTTCAGGAAAAAATCAGCAGTCACCTGGCTCATGCAGAGCCTCTTTCTCCTTCCCACTCCTTGATGTGGCTGATCCTCTTCCCACCTGCCTGCCTTTCTTTTTTCACCTCTACAGGCACCAAAATGACTCCTACTGCCACCCCTCAACCACAGCAGGGGAGACCAGCTGCCCAAGAGGCTTTGCTGTTTGCTTCATCATTTCCTGCAACCCTTCTTGGCTTCAGCTTTGGCATTTGTGCCAGCTCTGCTCTAGCAGGATCTCACTGCACCCAGGCTCTGGCAACCCTGCACCATGGCCACTATGGCCACCACCATGGCCACTGTCACATCACCACTACCACCATGGACTACCATAGTCTAAAAGAAACTGAAATCTGCCTGCTGCTTTTTACCTCAAGCTTTAGCTTTGGCTGATGTTTTCTTCCCTAATTCAAAGGAGTTGTTTAAGGACTGAAAATGAGGTATTGCTGCTCAGGCAGATAAGAGAAGTGATGTTAGTGTCAAATAAGGTGAAGATTTCTCTGCCCTGCCCTCCATGGTCTCTCCTGGCTCTCTGTTTCCTTCCCTTGCTCTCTCACAGCTCTATGCACATGCAGGCTGGGGCAGACATAAAAGTGTATGTGGGAAGTACACATTGCTCTTAGAAGAAAGGTTGTATAGTATCTACTATTGTTTTCTTTGTAGAGGATGACAGATATCCTTGAGCCTTTGTGAAAGGAAATCTGGCTTTGTTCATTGGAGTTAAATAAAAGGCATAGTGATGGTCTTGCTTTAGGTGTGTTTCCTTGAAATAAATAAGTGTGTCTGGCCATGTGCTGCTGAGGATCCATCAGATGCCCAAGGCATACTGGGTTACTCCTAACTGATAGTGTCCTGAACTCCCTACCGCTTTTCTTCTTCTCACATTTTTGGCAAGTCTGTTCTCCAAATTCTATTAGGTATTTTTGTTTTCTGAAATAATTTAGAGCCTTATCTAACCCTGCTGACAGGTCTGGAGGCTGAGCAATTTCTTTTCTGGGGGAGGCAGATTGGGCAGTGCTCCTTATCCATCATGACCACAGGAGCCACCATTCTGAACTGCAATTTGCTTCCTTGAGTTGGACTTTTCCTGATGGGGTGCCCCATGGGATGAGCAGCCCTGGTGCTTGTTTTGGGGTTAGCCTGACAGATGGGAATGGCAACTGTGGTACCTACTACAGAGGGTGCTGGTAATTAAATACCAACAGGATTGGGCTGTGCCACATCTTTATAAACTCAGGAGCTGTCCTCTTAGGGTGTGCAGGTCAAAGGTGTTTTAAATGTGTCACATGCATGTTGGCCTGACAGAAAATTGGTTTGATTGAGTGGAGCAAAAATATACCCTCAGAGGTTTCCCTCTTGGCTGCACTGAGTCTTCAGGGTACCTGCAGCTCCTTGCCAGTGCCTAATGGCAGGGTAACAATGGACTTAGCTAAATTAGGTGGTGTCATGGCTGCAGAGCACTGTAGTGAGATAAAAAGAGACAAATTCAGATCTGACTGGTGTCTTGGCTGAAGACTGTCTTCTGCTGGCTGCATCCTGTGGCTGTTGCTTGTTAAGGAAGTCTCTGTGGCTTTTTCTGCTTGGTCTTGACTGCTTCGTGACTCACCTTATAGCAGATTCACCTTCCTCATGTGACAAGTAACATTCAGAATAGGAGAGAGGCTCATTAACGGATGTGAATCTGTGGTAGGCATAGCACTAAGATGTCAGACACAAATCCAGCCATAGCCTTGTGGGTGCAATGAGAGAAAAGTTGTCTGAGCAACAGGGCAACCTCTCATGGTCATTTCTGTGGTGGGAATCTCTCATTAGACATATTCAAAGTGCATTGGAAGGCAAATAGATGAGACAAAGCTTATTCTTGTATCAAACAGGCAATGCAGGATTTTATTTTAATGCATCATTTATTTTAATATATAGTTCAGTAAAATCCTCAGGGATAGCCTTGCTTCAGCATTAGGCCTGCCTTACAGCAAACTGTCAGAAGCTTTAATGACTCTTATTCAGCACTGGAAGAGGCCAAACAGGCCAAAGGGGAGGTTAAAAGCCCTTCCACAGGTAATGGAATTATTTTAGTAATCCAAAGTGCCGTCTTCCAAAGTTTCTGCTTGAAAATCCCTCCATCTCCTCAGAACAATTCAGAGCAACTCCAGTTGCAGATGGAAAGCCACTCACAGCAGATTTTCTGTGGGGCCTTTTCCATGTCTTTGTCATGGCTTGTAGTGATACAAGGTAAACACGTGATCCAGAAACCCTGTAAGACAAGCAACAGCAGATATCCGTGCTGCTGGAGGCTCTTCCACATCTTTCCCCTGCCTCTCCCAGGGAGGCAGATGGGGAAATAATTTTTTCTGGTGAAAACTCATCCAGGAGGGCTACAAAGCCTCTCATCATTTCTGTTTTCCTTCATGCTCCCAAACCCCTCAGACAGGATTTGGCCATGTACACCCCTGACAGCAGCATTGGTGCAGCTCTGGGCTGGCCTGCCAGTGTCCTAACAAACACTGACTCTGGGACAGCACAAAAATACCGTGGCCCAGAGGATATCTCCACCCAGGGACCTGAGCTTATTCCAATCCTGAAATACTGAGGAAACAATTGAAAGCTTTCAGGCTTAGGTAAAAGGAATGGAAAAAGCTCTGAAAATGTGGAACAGTATGAACCCTGAGATTGTGTGTGATCTGCTGCTCCAGCTGGATCCCTGCAAATCTGAGGGCCTCATGGGATTAATCCAAGAATCCTCAAAGAGCTAGCTGATCTCATTGTGAAACCCTTCTTGATTTTTAAGCAGTCTGGGAATCCAGAGAGGTCCCAGCTGATTGGAAGCTGGCAAACATTGTCCCAGTTTTCAAGAAGGGCAAGGGAGAGGACCCCAGAAACTACAGGCCCATCAGTCTCACTTCAGCGCCTGGTAAAGTTATGGAGAACATTTTGCTAGGAGGTGTTGAAAAACACCTAAAAGACAATGCTGTCATCGATCACAGGATGACTTCATGAGAGGAAAGTCCTACTAATCAAACCGGCTTTCCTTTTATGACAAGGTAACCCACCTATCTGTTCAAGATGAGGTAATCTTTTTGGATTTAAGTAAGCTTTCAATACTGTCTCTAATGGGATCATTTTGGTCAAAATGTCCAGCACACAGCTGGATAAACACATCATGTGGTTGGTGAGCAATTGGTTCATGGGTTGAGCACAGAGTGTAACAGTGAATGGGGTAACATCAGACTGGTGACCTGTCACTAGTGGGGTTCCACAGAGCTCCATCTTAGGCCCTGTGCTCTTCAACATCTTCATAAATGACTTGGACACTGGACTGGAAGGGATACTAAGCAAGTTTGCAAGTGACACAAAACTGGGAGGAGCTGTTGACTCTCTCAAAGGAAGTGAGGCCCTCAGAGAGATCTTGATGAATTAGAAGACTGGGCAATCACCAAGTATATGAAGTTCAACAAAGGAAAGTGCTGGATTCTGCACCTGGGATGGGACAACCCTGGCTGTTTGTACAGACTGGGGAATGAGATCCTGGAAAGCAATGCCACGGAAAGGGACCTGGTCAATGACAAGCTGAATGTGAGTCAGCAGTGCCCTGGCAGCCAGGAGGGCCAACTGTGTCTGGGGAATCATCAGGCAAAGCATCGTCAGCTGGTCGAGGGAGGGGATTGTCCTGCTCTGTTCTGCACTGGGGTAGCCTCACCTTGAATACTGTGTGCAGTTTTGGGCACTGCANATGATCCTTGTGGGTCCCTTCCAACTTGGCATATTCTGTGATTCTGTGATTCTGTGAATTAAGTGTGAGCATCCTGAAGAGATCCTGTTCAAGCAGTGGGATAAAAGACTCACCTGACAGAAGCCATCTTCAACCTCCCTATGGAGGTTTTCCAGACAAATATACAACATAAAGGAAAAAGATCACGCAAATACCGCAAAACTGGTTGCTAGCATCACATAGTCTCCTCCTCCACAGATGGGAACATCACTTTGTTGTTATCCAAGTTGGCTTAAGTGTACATGTTGAAGCTCCCATCGTGCTGTTGGTCACCAGCAGTACCACAATCAGTGACTGGGGTGGGGTCTGCAGTGGTGGAAGCAGCTCTGAGTTAACTTAGCTCATATAGATCCTTCAAGTGGCTTTAAGAAACTTGACTTCTGACAGAGGCTTTCTGTGCCTAGAGCCAAAATGTGAAGCATTTTAAAGGACTTACTCAAACCCACTATGACTCATGAAAAAATAAAGCATTTCTGCGTATGAAAAGACCATTGATCACCTCTACACACAAACCCATCTTTTTTGTCCTTTCCACATTGTAAGATCTTTAGGAAAGGGGACTTGTTATCACTCTGAATTCAGGGCTTTATGACCATGTGGTATCTGATTTTCTCCCAAAAGGAATTAATGAAAAAGCATCTTTCTTTTTTTTTCTTTCTCTGCAGCAATTCAGTCTGTAAGAAGATTAAAATGATAAAGATTTCCCCCTCAGGTTTTCTAATGTAAATATACAAAATATCACGACTGGGAGGCCTGAAAAATTGTCTATGAAACACTGGTAGCTGACAGATTAAAGCCTCATGTCCTAGCTGTGGTCTATTAACCCGTTCATCAACTCACTATAAAAAACTTTTCAAAATATTAATAAAATATAGGATATTCCTCAAGAGCTCACACAACCTCCAGCATCTGCAAAAATGAGATCCAAACCTTGATATGCTCTATAGGGATGCCAGTGTATGGCCCTGCTTGTCGGACAGTGTTGGCAGAGGGTGGCATGCAGGGGTGGCTGCGTGTCCTTCTCTGAACACTAATGCCACATGACCGTGCTGTTGTTGAGTGCTCTCTGAAGGATTTTATTCAAGATTTACTTTTCCTCCTTTAAATATCTTTTAAAGTCACTGCTGCTTATTTATACAGCTTTCACAGACTCCCTTTTTCCCATATTGTTTATAGTTGGAAGGCCTTCTGCTTATTGCTCATCCTAATTGCTTGCATCTTCACTTAGCCACACTGAACCTATTGCCCTCACCCCTGTCTCCACTTACTACAATTGATTTTGCTTTTTTTTCTGGATATCTTTGTGTATTTAGCTTTTCTGTCAGTTCACAATGTGTCTGCAGTTTCTTGGATCACAAACATGCTTCTAGGATTAACTCTTGTCTTGCAGAAAGATCTCTTTTCCTAAGACTCATCCCAAAGCCAAAGCTGTCTCTAGCTTACCATCAGTCTTACGTCTGAGGCAGATGTCCTCTAGTTTGCTCCTGTTAAGGGCAACATTCACTTCTTTTGGCCTGTGTTGACCATGATAGCCTTGGTGCATGGGAATCAAGTCTCCATGCCTAGCCCTCCTATGACCTAAGGGCTTCATAAGGTGTGGCACTGCTTTCACCATGAAGCTTTCCTTTCTGCTTCTTCCCTTCACTACCTCTAGTCATGGTAGTTTACCTGAACCCTTTTTTGAATCCATTTGAGGTTTTTTTTCTAGGATCTGTCTTTTTTTTCTAGAGGTTCAAAAGGAGCCCTTTTGAACCACTGATACATGCATCCACTTTTCCTTCCCACAGATGTAAAAGCTGGCCATGTTACATTCATGGCATGTGTAAAAACCAGCTCCTGAATTTCTCTCCTCAGCATCTTTGAAGGTCTGTATAGCATCCATCCTTACACTACTTGCTTGACCACAATGTTTTCCTGATCTCTGCACTTCTTTGGCTTAGTCAAACTGTTTGCTTCCAATTCCAATCTTAACAATGAGCTATAGCTCCCGCATTTGTTTAGTTTCATGCAAGAGAGGAAAGCACAAGCTTTCCAGCTCCTTATATCTAAAATTCCTCAGTAATTTTCCCACTTTATCTGTTTATGTCACCTGCACAGTATAGATATTTAAATGAAGACAATAATGCTATCTCAGCATTTATTTTATATGTTCAGGTAACGTTCAATAAAGCACATTGCTAGTCTGCATTCTCCATTACATCATATTTTCATTGTCTGCCAATTGCTAACTGGGGAGCACTTGCCCTATCATTACTATTTTCATTCCTTACAAATATCTAAGGTGCTAACCAGCTTGTTTTTCTGTAGTAGCAGGTAATTTATTTTTGTCCATGGAGATAAACAGTTGGCACTCTTATTCATGCTGTTTCATCATTTAAAAATGCTAATTATCTCAGAAATCCTGAGGTTGTTGCCAGATTCCTCATCCTTCCCAAGTTCCTTATGAAATTCTCTAAACATAAAAACTGATTTTTGACTTTTAAAAAAGGAAGAACATTTACACATCTCTGGTGAGGGTCACTTACTAAAACTATCTTGCAGAATGAAATCATGTAGTAGTATATGCAGGTAGTATCTATATTCTGTCTTTCCTCAGAAAGTGCTTTTGAACCTTATCAGTGACCATATATCAAGGAAATGTATAACCCAACATATAAAAACATGGCGCTTTTGAACATGTGATCTTTGTAGGCTTCCTCTTTAATGAACAGGGAGGTAAAATGGTCACATAAAATTACCCTCCTGTCCGCGCTCTAAGCTCCAGATCTACCCAAGGAACTACAAGTTAAAAAACCCATGAGTTGTAGCATCGTGATGCCATCTTTGTCTATCTGGACAGCACAGACTGCCTGAATTATGTGACTCATATGGTGTTTGTGCAAAAAGAGGAAAATTGTCTATATAAAGAAGGAAAGAAGAAAAGGTGCTTTCACAAATCCTGCCATACATATCATTGGGTCAGTTAATTCCTGTCTGCACTCTGAGATAGAGCTGTATCTCAGCCTTACAAAAGGAAAAATTTTACAGTCTCTTTTGCAGATTCAGTTGTTTTTTGTTAAGTCAGCTTCTGATCTGCATCTTTTTGCCAGCAGAGCTTTCTGACTCGTGCTGCCTGCTAACTGGCTCAAGCCTGGCAGTCTCCAAAAACAGGGAGTGTCTCCAGGGACTTCTGGGGACATTGGCTCCATCCTGGATTCCTCACCCTCACCACAGATGCTTTCAGAAACATGCTACAGAGCACCATGACTCTACTCAATCTTGGGTTTTGGGTTTTTGTTTTTGTTCTTTGTTTTGTTTGTTTGTTTCAGTTTTTTGTTTTGTTTTGTTTTTTGTTGTTGTTTTTGGTTTTTGGTCTTCCCCCCCCCCCATGGATGAAGGAACGCCCAGCCTGTGGAACAGTGTCACTGTGTTTTCTTCTTTCTCTTCTTTGGAGTAAGGGACTCTTGCATGGCCTTCCTTTTCAGTCCCAACCCTGAATGAGGCTGTTGGGCAGCATCAGCTCCTCACGGTTGTGCTCTGCTCCACAGTCCCCTGAGTACCCAGTGGAGTGACTGACACTGCAGTCTCTCCTTATGTGCAAAGACCCTTTGAAGTCACTTCAAAGGGGTTGTTTGCAAAGCGGCTGCAGGTACAAGGCAGTTAAATATGGTCAATACCATCTCGACTGTTTAACGATTCAAACACTATTTCTTACGAGCAAACAGAGGCATTTTTTTATATTGTTGACACTGATCCTCTAGCTTAGCAAAGCGCACTCATGCAACGTTTTCTGCCTCAATTTATCATCTGCCCTAGGCATTCGTTGCACTTTGCTCATCGTTAGGGAAGAAATAAAAGCCACTCGCTAATCCCCAAACCACTTTGTTCCTCTATGGTCCTTCAAAGAGCAGGGCCCCTAAATGGTGATTAAGGACTCTGGAGACCTTTCTCTAGAGAGCTTCATTTGCGTCCTCATATCAGGCAGAAGGAATCAAATTCTCAAGCTGGGTAATTTTTTTTTTTTTAATTAATACAACGGGACTGAAGATAAGATAATTATATGGGGCTTTTAACCTTTTTATAGGCTTTTTATTTTGCCTTTAAATAAAACCAAGTCTCTCTGCTCAGTTTGTGGATTTAAGGTGATGGAGTTAATTTGCTGGCTGAGGCAGAGACTGTAAGGGTAGAAGTTAGGTTAAATTCTACTGGCCTCCCACTGAAGAAGCAAGAAGTTGTCTGCCCAAAGCCAGAGGAACTGGCTCCTCCAGCAACATGGGGACAGGAGAGGCCAGGACTTGGGCTGAGTCCCAGCCCCAGAGCAGCTGCCAGACATGGGGCTTTGAGGTGGGTATGCTGCCTCTCTGGGAGCAGCTGCCCATGCATGGAGCATCCTCTCCCCAGCCCTGGGTGTTTGATGGACCTGAACCCACAACACTGGCAGCTGTGGCAAACATTTGATTTTCTGCCTTCTCGGTGCAAGTTGAATTTTCTCATGTGTGTGCAAATGGTGGGGGGAAAAGCTGACATCTGTGGTCATTTGCCCAGGTGTGAGATGGGCTGGGTGGGAGTTCAGCAGTAAATAGCACCCCAAAAGTGGGAAAATCTAGAGACTTCAATTTCTGTTTTATGACATGTCTATTTTTTATCCATGTGTTGTGTTTTTTCTTCTTGTCTGGAGCCCTTTCCTGTAGCATGTGCCTGATGAATACTGATTCAAGACATGACCCTAGTTAAAAGTTTTCTCTCTCTCACTCCCAGGCTGGATGGTCACATTTCTTATTTTCCTTTGAGCACAGCAAAGTTTTATTTAGTTCTGATGCTGTTGTTAGAGGCTTGGGGACACAGGTGCATGCGTGGGAGAGTGGAGGCACAGCCATAAATTGGAACACTCTTTGTTTTACTGTTAGAGGACTTCCCTCTTTTACCTCCATCCCCAACCAGAGAAAATGCAGGGATTCAGAAGAAGCCATGTATGACAGAAATGAAATATGTTTCACCTCTTATAGCTAGCTTCAAAAGCTCAGTGCATGAGAAAATTATGATGAGTCAATAATATCCATGAAATGAAAACAATTGACATGGATCTTCTTATAGTGCTGTTTCTAGGGCTGCTTTGTTTTGAGTCTCTGTTTTAGGAGAACAGTGGGAAAAGCACTTTGGAAAAAAAACCCTCCTGATATCAGTGAAATTCTGACACTTGTTTAAAAAAAATCATGCAGTCACCTCACAGGTAAAGGCAATGGTATTGGAGTTGTAAGGGGGCTGTAGAACCACCACCGCTTCCACTGGGCTATGCGGGAGCTGGAGGGCACCAGCTGAAGGTTCAGCCCAGCAGTGCTGGCTGGTAATTCCCAAAATACAGCCCAGGGACCAGCACTGCCCTGCCCCAGCTAAGCTTGTGTCCCAGCCTGAGAATGTGATATGCAGAATAGATCTCATTGAGTGCTCTACTTCTGGTGTAGCCCTCAAAGAATTACTCCCACAATGTTCTAGAAATTGGTTCTGTTATTGCCTGTGAGAAGAGGAGGAAGAAGAGGAGGAAGGCTGTTCTGCAGCGGTAAGTGAGCAGCAAAGCTTAGCTGCTATCTGTAGTGAGTATAATGGTGCTTTGCCAAACCTTCTGCAAGGAAAACTGGTTTGAGCATTTTGTAGGAATTACTGGCTGACCTATTAAGCTGTATTCTTCTCTCAGTTCAGTCCCTCTGGTGTAAATCTGGAGTAAGAAAGTTGGTGTAAGCCAGTGGAGGCTCAGCAGCACCAACTGAGCAGAATTTGTCCCTTTGGTTTTTCTCGCCCCAGGCAGATTCATCTGTCATTGGGAAGAAGCAGAAACTTATAATTAACAGAGAAGCAGGAAGAGAAGAGCAGAGTTCAAAGCTGTCTGCCAAAAGAAAACGATCCCAACCGAGTCTCCCATGATTGTGTCTGGGATGACAATCGCAGCCCAGCACTTCCAAGGACAGCTTATTGTTGTGCCGTGCTCCCTGTCCTCCGCTGTTGCTATTGTCCGCCTGCCTTGCCTCGCTTGTTGAGCTGTAAGTTGCCAACACAAAATTAGGACTCTTCAGGGGCTAAAGGTCAACTGGAAGCTTTGTGATCTTTCGGAGGATGTGAGTTATAATAAGATCACAGAAAAGTTTTCAAATGATGAGCGATGCAGTGGCCAAAGGGGTTGGCTTAGTGATAAAGAACGGAGCAAAACTGGGGGGCTGATCCATTCCTCTGGGTAAATTTCTATACAAGCGCCAGTCTCATTTCGTCCATATAAAACAAGCCTGGTTTAACCTATTTAAAATGGGGTTAAAAGGGGTCATAAATCTCTACAGGAGCTGAGGATCTGCAGAAAACTCGATCTGATCTCTTTTACATCTGTTTCAGGTTCTCAGCCTTATCTGCCTCAGCTGCCTTTGCTCTTTGTGGCCGCACACAAATGCCATTAAACAAAAGTCCTTTTGCAGGGGCTGAGTGGCAGGTATAGGGTGACTGTGCTGTGGGGGC